>OY735257.1:3674164-3827171 GCA_963457715.1 Argyresthia albistria | reverse complement strand
CATCCGGAAGCCATTGTGAGTGAGTGTGAGTGGAGAGAGTGTGCTGTTGTGCTTGAAACTATTTGACTAAATTACTATGCATACGATATATGTCAACATGAATAATGAAAATCCATATTTTTTTATCCTACATGTTTATTTTCAAATAACCATGACAGGTTTGGCACCCACCCCGTCAGCGGAACTTAGAATTTCACCTTCAGCTAGCTTACTTGTTGCGAGATATTATTAATTTTGTGAAGAATCACAAATTTCAGATTTTATTTCCGATTTATAGAAAAAATAATAAAGCAATATAAATCGATGAGTTTAAAACAGTTGCTATAAATAAATTATCATACTTACAATAATACGTAGGTAACAATAAATAAATAACAAGAACTAAATAGTTACAAATCCGGTGCAAACATTTTCGTTTGTGATAGATATCATGTGAATCATGTGATATAATATAATGTACTATGTCGATGATAGAATCAGGGATTTAGCTTAATCCCTAGGGATTTTATTAAATCCCGGGAAATGTAAAAATAAATACGTGATAATAACATTTCACTAGGAGTTTTCATTAATATTAATAATGAAATACTTACATGAAAGATACTCTCCGGTAAGAAAAAGAGCGAGAAAGCGAGAAAGAAAGCCAAACCTCTTTTATTTGTACCTACAGCTAGTCAAACGTCCACAAAAGATCCTGTCTTTTTGTTTTGTTTATATAATTATCTTGAAAATAACGGATTTGAGCTATTTATTGTATCTAAAATCCAATTAGTCTAATTTAAATTACTGCTGCATTCCACAGATTAATTATGAGTATATGACTGATCGCTGACAAAAGAGCATCAATATTGTGATGTGGTTCCAAATTTTCATTGAATAAAGTAATAAAGATAAAATGTTTCATTTGGGACCGCGGTCCGGTCGAATAAGTTTACTATTTTTTCTGTCGAAAGCGGCAAGACTTAGTAATGGGTATTGGGGCGTAGTATCTTTATAATAAATCAGTGCAAAAGAAATTTCTTTAAACTAATTAAAATCGCGAAAAAAAAATACAAAAAATACTCCACTTACTTTCAGTTTCTTAGGGTACCGTACCCGAAGGGTGCCAAGCAGGACTCTATCACTAAGCCAACGCTGTCCGTCTGTCCGTCTGTCTGTCTGTACGTCGTCAGCGGGTCCTAGAGCACGAACCGTATAGCTAGAAAGTTGATCACAGAATGTGTATATCTATCTGTTACCGCAACAACAACAAATACTGAAATACGAGAGATATTACAATCTCAATCCGTAGGTCGTGAGTTCAAATCCTCGTGAGGGCATATTCTTTTTTAATTTTGTTTTTGTTTAATTGTTTTGAGTGCTTAAGTTTTGTTGTACGATCGATGGTACGGTACCCTTCTTGTGCGATTCCGAGTAGCACTTGACCGATTTTTCTATTTTAACCACTTAACTTAACCACTGCTCAAATGTTTTAATTAAATGACGTAGAACGATAAGAAAATTGCAATTATATTTACGCGTTTGTAATGCAGACTCTAAACATAATTTATTTATGAATTTCTAACCTGCGCGGTATCCGATGGATCCTTGAGTAAAAGTGCCTTATCTTCTCTTTCATGGTTTTCCTTTAATTTAATTAACCATTTTTGTTACAGAGATTTGATCCCTATGATCAACCCTGTCGATTGACGCCATAAAAGTACAGGATGTTGTTATTTCGAATTCAGCCGGTTCGATTCATGGTTGTGGCAAGCGTATTTAAAAAAAAAATACAGAAATGTTTTAAAAAAAAAAGGAATGTCTTGTTTGAGTGTTTGTTATTTCCATTATTAAGAGAACTATCCCTCCAGGTTGTTTTTAAAAAATTCCTTCCTGTTAACCTCTAAATATGAAATAAATAAGATTTTTTAACAATTTTTTTACAAAAAACGTTGAAGGACAGCTTAAATGATGGTTTTTTATTAATGTTCCATGTAGGTGTTTATGTCAATTTTGTACCTAATATTTTTATGACCTGGCTATAAAAATAAAAGAACTAACAAATACTTACAGATTTTGAATTTTATTAAAATAAAAAAAATTAAAACAAATTAGCTTGGTAGCCACCCCTAAATTTCATTTAAAATATAAAAAAGCATTTACTGAAATAGCTTCATAAGGTACTTATAAAATCAAATAAATTAATTTATTTTGTAGCGCCCCGCGAAATTAAAGTTTTTTTTTTCAAACGAATAAGGCCGACCCATAATAGTGATTTTCTAGTATAGGATAAAATAATAAGACGCATATGGCTGATCCCCTTCGTCGTGTATTTAGATAGGTACATCAATGGATTTGAATGGACTTTATTTACAATAATATGATTCCATAATAGATTCAAGTTTACTTTTGTACATTTGGATCCATCATTGGATTAAAAAAATCTCCTTCGGAAGTTAGGAAAATCGACCGATGATGTTGAAAAGAAAAAAGTTAGAGAATTTAAAGGCTATGTTAGATTGTTAGATTCTGGTACCTAAGTTAATAAGGTAGGTAGATATTTTAGCTAGGCGTTCTTAATCTCAATAAAGCAGTCCTAACTTAAGGCACAGATTAATAAAGAGCTTAAGGGGGGTTCTTCAAAATCAGAACTCAGAAATTCATCTTCAACAAATTTTCATTTAATTAATTTTCAAGGAAATATAAAAAGGGTTAAGCCAAGCTAAGCAAGCTGAGGAACATTCTGTGCCATTTTATAACGATTAGATAAACAAGAACATAAGTTATTAAAGAAAACAAAAAATCCGACTGCATATAATTGAAACAAAAAGTAAACTTTAGAAAAAACCGACTTCCACAAACCCTATTTGATTAGATTGAGTTTAATACAAACTGTAACCCCTTATCCCCCCCCCCCTTGGGGAATTAATTTTGTCAAATCTCATATCAGTGCTACCCCACTCTACTAAGGAACCCCTGTACAAAGTTTCATGGCTCTAGGTCCACCGGTTTAGGCTATGCGTTGCCTGCCCGTCAGCCACGCATTGTATTTGTACCTAGTATTGAGCAGATCTGGTGGCCATATGTGGTCTTCATCAGCAGTTCCGCATCACAATATTATGCTTACCATGTGCATTTGCACGAGTTATTATGAAAAACACAAAAATCACTATAGGTCTGCCTATAATATTTGAAGAGTTCCCTCGATTTCTCCAGGATCCCATCATCAGATCCTGACCTGGTGTCAATGGGACCAATGGGAAGGTAAACCCTTTGAAACAAAAAAATAATTTTCCAAATCGGTCCATCCGTTTAGGCGCTATCGAGGCACATACATAAAAAAAAAAAAATACGCGTGTAGCACCGTACACGTGTTAGAAGTAAAACTTCTGTAGCTAGATCATTAAGTGGTACCTATACTATACACCTATACCTACCTATAATAAAAGAGATTTAAATTTCCAATTTTGAGATCCAATCTCTGCTTCAAGTTACTTTTAAGTTTCAGACGTCCGATTATTTGAAATTATTTTATATTTAATACGTCATGTCATTTATTTCCCACCATTCCTTATCTACAATTTGTCGCGCTCGTGGTGATATACTTAACTCATTCAATAGTGTCACTACTATTTGCATCTCGCTCAGATTATATACCATCTAACGTCACGTCACGCTCAAATGTATGCATTGCTTTGCTTGTCTCTGTGCCCAGTCCCTTTATTTAATTGATCGAGTACGTATTTTCAACTATTCCAAGTTAATGTGTACCTGCGGGGCTACCATAAGGCTTGCCACTCACCTCAGTCGCGCAGATAAATGACAAAGAAGATGGCTAAATCAATATATGGACGACTGCCCCAGACATGTACAAAGACTTCTCAACAGCCAATAGCATTTAAATATTCATTCATAAATTTAATTTACTGCGTCTGTATTTAGTTTGTAGAACTTGAAGAAAAAAATAATTAAATATAGGTAAATAAGAGTTGTTACTCAATACTCCGTGATTCCAATATGATTCCGTGACCTTTGCCGTCGCTAGAAATAAGCACCATTTTGCAATAACATGCAACATAACGCCATCTAGCCACTCCTCTGGAAACCTCCTGTTTTCAACAGTTTTGCTAGTTGGCAATTATGTTGCATGTTATTTTTAACGATGGCAAAAGTCACTAATCAATGGCGGAATCATAGAGTATGAAGTGACAACTCTTAATTATTTAATCATTTCCTTCAAGTTCTACAAACTAACTAAAGACGCAGTAATTTATGAGAGAATATTTAAATGCTATTAATTGGCTGTTGAGAAGTCTTTGTACATGTCTGGGGCAGTCATTTTGCCAAATTGCCAACTCCTTTCGCGTCTCAATGATGTTTCTCCATAAAATAGCGCGCATTCATTATGATATGACATTAAATTGTAACAAAATGCGTGGCTGGGGTGACTGGCGTGCCTTATGCTACCCCCGCTAACCTATACATACCTACTTTGCTAGGATTCTTTAGGGTTACTTCATCGCGAAGCGATGACGTAACTCTTATTTAATTTTATTCTTGACATTTCCTTAGTCCGCCATACGACATACCTCGATTTTGATATTTTACTTCAACATTATTGACTGGCATGAAGCATTAACTTTAAAATTACAAAAGCTTATTAAAATCAAAATCGTATAATTTCAACAGTTATAACAACAATTCAACTTTAAAATATGTATTACAAAAATTACATACAAACAAATAAGCGAAACAATAAGCCATTAAACTTATGGCTCTGTAAACTGTAGACCTCGCTTTGGCCGTTTACTACAGATAAACATTAAATAGGTAGGTATAACACGTACTTAGTAGCTAAACTGCTAATTTGTGACTTGAACTGCACTATATAATAAAAAGTGGCTTTAGAACAGTTCTAGGTACCTACTTATTGTTTTCAAGAAGTCTTAATGCAGCCATCCATCACATCGGAATTTGCTTGAAAACTAAATATCACATTTGGATGATTCTAAGTGACTTTATGCGATTACTAGCTGCCCGTTGCGCGACTACGCAGCGCGTTTTAGGTACCTATTCCATAGTTACCGGCCACAAAACGATTCGTTCATCATTTTAGAAATCCATATCGACCCGTATGTGACATTGATGAAAGTCTTTTCTTACAAACTGTATGGATCGCATCGCACAGCTGTCAAACATAAGTTCCGGTTCCAACAAAGAGGTTGAACGAAGTAGTTTTTGGTCACGTCACTGGTTTTGTTTGCCCCAGCCAGCGGCGGCGGCGCCATCTTGGCCTTACCGGAAATCAAGAACTCGTGGAAGAATGCTTAAAATAATTTTTATTTGTTAACGTTTCATCAGGTTTTTCTCTCACTAATTAACATTCTTTATTGTACGAATGTATTATTATCTTATCTGATTAGTTAAAAACCGTATTGAAAATAGTTGCGGTTTTAAAAGTCTTCAGCCGACCCTGACGTCACCGATTCCAATTTCCGTTACATTTCTTAGCCACTCGTGATAGCACCCGGCTAGTAGCAAGTGAAAAGCAAATATATGAATAACCCACAGTTGAGAGGTTAAATAAATTTTACCCCCGTGCCCCAAGAAGTTTTACTTCAAAAAAAACAAACATCCGGACGAATTGTAAACCTCCTCCTTTGGGAAGTCGGTTAAAAATAACCACTAAAAGGTTTTATTGTTTGTAATGTACCCAGTGTCACTTGCGCTATCAAGACGAATCTAACGACACCTCAAACGTTAAATTCCTTCAAGCCGTTCAGGCTGTAGCAGGGAACATAGAAATCTACATACATACATACATACATAGGTACATACATCGAAAAACACACTCGAAAAACATAACCCCTCTCTTCTGAAGGCAGTCAGGATACAAGAACACAAATTCAGATCCGGTGCGAAATTGTAAAAAATACATTTTAGAACACATTGACAGATTTTATGGCAACTTCAGGAGACTTTCTATCTATCAAAAATAATAAAATTACGTTTATGCGAAAGCGAAGTAGTGCTAACACTCGTGATAAACATGCTAGTAAAAAAACGAACAGAAATAATACACATCATTCCGAGCGATTTGTGTTTGCTAAAGGCTGTTTTTGCCTCCCTAGTACGGCGTCTTAAAAATCAGTAGCAAAAATCCCAACTCTAACTGGACTGGACCGTTTTGCATTACCATAAATACATTACGCAGTTAAACCAACACAATCCAAAGTTAATGAATACTAATGAATAACAAATAACAATTGAGCACAAGTGCGATTGCGCGGTATCCACTCTCAAGATTGGAATACCTATTCTCACACACCACCACACTCACCACTATAGCTTGATCCATCAAATGTAGTGAATCCTCGTCTGGTCAGTTTTGTTAACAGGTGCCAAGAGAAGTGGGGGAGGTCAATTTAATCTAGTGATCGTGCGCCAGTGGTGCGGTGAAATTTCCTTGAACGTGCTGTGCTCCTAGTAGGATGCGCGCAACCAAGCGGCCGCGGCCGGTTGAGCCGTCGTCGTCGGCTGCGTCGGGTAAAGGTGCGGCTGCGGCTGCGGCTCTATTTTTGCCGACAGCAAAATCTTTGCCGAATTACCACGGACTTTTCTCATGTATTTCACCTTTCCTTATGTAGGTACCTACTGTCGGTTACCGGTATGATGGATGCGTGGATGACACATTCGATAACAATGGTTTATGTAATTAGGTCTAGTGTGATCAGCCCATGTAGCCGATGTCAAAATGATTCCTATTTATGCCTATACCCAGCTGCAAAACGGTGGAAGAAGCCTGTACCTACCCAGCATTGGGTGAATGTGGGCTGATAGAAGAAGATGCTGATGATGATTTGTGGATTTACAGAAGTGTTTAGGCTGAATTGTAAAGAGGGCTTGCCTTATTGCTGAAAACTGTCCTTTACAAAATAACCTTTAACGATTCAGTTCAGGATACTGATACAAATACATTCTCATCTTGATTACTTTTTTTTTGTTGTTTGTATCTTAAATAACATAGGTATATGATTTCATAAAAAGTACTCTTGAACCACTGAGGTTTGTCTTAGCACAGAACATTCGTAGTTGTCAGTGCGCACTTTACATAGACAAATTACACTACTGCACATAACCTAACACCGCAAATTTATTATTCTAGGTAGGTAGACGTTCGCTTTATTTGATTTGGGCCCAACTAATAAATGCTCATTATAAGTGAAACGCAGGTGCAGCAACATAATGCACAACTTTATCTATCACACAAATAAATCCATCCCATTTTACTCGGCAGCAATAACACCTTTTCTTAAACTTTTATTTTGATATTTCTTTAGGAACAATCAAACACGTTTTTATTATGAAAATACTTTTAATTCAGAACCACACGTCAATCATTGCTTAGGGGTCTTCTTAACTCTCATTCAGATATAAATTGGACCCTAATGTCAACTTGTTTAGTCTGCCGTAAAAAATAACCTCTGAAATTAGTTTTTCAGCAATCGTCCGTTGCATCTGATTTAGCTCACCGAGTTGTAGACCAATAGTTTTACCAAAAGATTCGGGCTCATTAGCAGTTTTATCAATAGTTAAATTACCTTCATCTACATCATTATCATTAGCTACGGTAGTATTGTCTGGATGCCAGTAAATGCCGTCTTTTTCAGTGCACTTGTCGTCGAAGTTTTCTATTAGGTATTCTTCTTCCTCTTCGACTTTGAGTTTCTTCTCTGATGGTTCATAATATGCTTCTAAGTCCTCGTCCTCCGTTTTGTTAATCAACATTGTTCTAAGAATACTTTCCTGAAATATAAACCACTATAAAATTCTATTTCCAAATATGAATACAATTATGTACCAACTTTACTTGACCCGATAAGCTAAAATGTGAAGTGCGTATAAAATCTTAGGATGCCTGTCTGTGTTAGCTAATTATATTGAATTTTAATGACTAACCTCATCCTCGTCACCACTCATAAATGACTTATCTCCGATGTCCAAATATGTAAAATCATCGAAGTTCTTCTCCAAAAATGTTAGCAAATGGTAGTACCACAATTTGGAGGGGCGTCCTAGTGTTGCAACCTGGAAATATAACATAAAGTTTGAAAGGGATATTTAACATTTCCTATGAAATAAATAGTCAATAAATGTAGCTAATTAATGTCCCCACCGAGGGGCAGCGGCCTTTACCCACATAGATAAAATTGAATCATACATACTCCATCATGCTTCGTGTTGGTTGATGGAGGACTGCTGCTGTCGGGCGGAATAGTGGCCAACACAACTGTCAGTAGTTTAGCCAAAAGGTGTAAATGAATTAACGCAAAATGAGAAACTAGACTGCGTTTCACCGAATAGTTCCTTTGGATCAAGGCATTTTCGTACTTAACCTTTTGACAATAAAGACTTTGACAAAAGAACTATTTAATGAAACGCATTCTACTTTGTCAGGGACATCATTCTGAGCAACTTTCATTATGAAAGCCGTTTGATCAGAACAACAGTTTAATTTTTCACTTCTCCATACAAATTAGCTGACCCATATAATTCAGGACTTTCCTAAAAGAAAATGCCATGGAGACCCCACAGACCTCTTCACTCTAACTAACGAAGCAGCCGAATGGCTGCAGACATCAAGATTATTTATATGAGCGACTCGACGGCTATGCCATACGAATAAATAAATAAAGCTGACCCACTCAGGCCAAAATATACTGGGAAGTGAAAAATTAAGTTGCTCTGAACAAATTGGTTTCATACCCTCTAGACGCCTAGCGTGATTTAAAAAGTGTCAATCAATATGATTGTTTTCTACCCTTTTTGTGGTTTTACATTCATATTTCAAATATATTCTTTAATTTATACCAAACCTTATTATGCCTTTAACGCCTGATGTCCTTTATAAAGAACAAAAGATACATAGAAACTAAAAAGTTCATATGATTTGTCGAATAGTATCAAAAAACATTTTGTTTTAGAGAAAACTCTTGAAAGTCTTGGTTTAGGTTTTATTTAACTTACAAAGTCGCGGTCTGAGAACCAATTCTATTTAGCACTCTATAAAGCACATTCGGCGGTACTGGCAAGAGCCTGTAGTAAATCCTTCGGCGTCAGGCGTTGCTCAGAATGATGTCCCTAACAAGGTAGTCTCTCCTTTTGGGGTTGGGTTTTATTAAGTACGCACGAAGTTTGAAGTTTGGAGTACAATTACGTGGCTAGGCTAGGGGGGTCCTTAGCTATCCTCTAACACCATTTTCTGATTAAGGAAACCAATTTAAATAGGTACTTAAAAATCTTCGAGTTCGTAAAATATATTTGACGCGATGTTTACAACAGGCAAAATTAGGAATGTCAAAATCAGAAGCTCCAACGATGGATATTGCTACATGATTTTAGTACAACAAACATTGCAACAGTAGAAAGGAAAACGCCGGCGGCCATTTTGGGCGCTAATATTTTTATAGTTTTTCAATTTTACGGTTTTGGATACTGGTCCGATTGGATCAATTATAGCTTACTTCCTGTTTGAAAACTAAAGTTATTTGAGCGGAGCGGAGCGAGGCGACCCCTAATTTGGGGTCAACATTTAATAGGGAAAATTACGAGACTATAGCAAACATAAACTCAAAAATTTTCAAATTAAACAATTTATATCTCAAAAACTTACCTACTTCCGCACTTAAAACACTATATCAGGGAGATGGGAAGACCACCGTCTTCCTCTCCCTCCCCTCCTTCCTCAATTAAGGATGAACGATTAAAAAAAAAATACCCTGCTATAGAAAAAACTAACCTCAAAATAAGGTTTAAAAAAATCATAATAACAAAAAAACCCCTGGTTTCCTAAAACTGAATCTTGAGGGGGGCATCCCTTACACCCCCCAAGCCCTTCCGCACCCCCACCCCCCTAAATTCATGCGTACTTATTCAAAATATTAACCTCAATTTGCGGTAATTCATTTACACCTTGTAAACGGGCTATAATAAACGCAGGAAAACCTCTGTGGCATGCACAAAAGCTGTCAGATTTCAAGTTGTCAGTTTTATTTTGCAATTTGACGAATATATCATGAATATATAGATCCCATAAAATAATGGAATCAAAAAGTTTAATTATTAGATACTTACCTATAAGACATCTCACTAACCTTTCTCTGTTCCCGTTTGTAACTGGTCCGCATATTTTCAATTTTCTTCTTGACCGTGTCCACAGTGGCTGTGTCATCATATTCTCTGTACTTTTCAAGCAACACCGAGTACGCGGCATCCCGCGTTTCTTTGTTAGTGTAGAATTTGTCATCGTTATCCCATAAAGATGGCAGGCATTTGTACATTTCAAGAAACTCTGCTAGAATCTCTCTGTTTTTGGGCGATTGCTCGTTTGCTCTTGCAAAGGCAGCCATATTTGTTTGGTTGGTCTGGTGATGTTGGTCGGAACGCTACGTAACGCCTAGCCAAAGTCGGTTGAGACACTAATCCGACGCGGCCGACTTCGCGGTCTTGTCGGGGGGAGATCGGGTCGGCTCGGCGCACGGAAATTGCCGAATGTAAGCGTCACTTGCCGTTCTGCTTTGATAAGTGACGGTAAAAAGAGATGGCGCGAGGCACACACAGTTAGTCTGTTGCCGATGTGAGCAAAGAGGTAGGTAGGTATGATGTTGACACGACCTAATCAAGGTCGTGGTGCCACGCACAAACAGTTCGTTTGGTTTTAAAAAGTTTAAGCTTATCTAAGTTAAACAAAAAGAAACCTGTTAATTTAAGTACCTAGGTAGGTACCTACGTATCGATCACAGGGTGCTCATCCCATACAATTTAGAACTACATACTAACCCTTCGTAAAGAGATGGCGGCGCGGCGTAAGATTTGTACTTTAAACGCCATGGTTTCAGTTAACATACTTCTAGGTGGCACTAATCTTAGAATAAATCCTACCTATATATCTTAGCGCCATCTCGTGGTATTTGCAATTTTTCGATGTTGCTCTTGCTGCCCCATGCGATAATGGCCTCGAACTAAAGAAGCTTCCGTAGCAGATCTCAGTTTCCGCCAGTGTCATATTTTGTGGTGGTCTATCTGTCTTAGTATATTATTATAGTATCTGTGCTATCGAATAAAAATGTGATGGTTTTCTCACGATGTCATTATCATCGTTCGAACGTCCGTGATCCGTATGTACCTACCTCAATCTTATGATAAATTATCTTTGGTACACGATCGGCACCGGAATCAAACCCGCATCTCCTGTGGCGCTGGGCTAGCCCCCTGTCACACAAAAATGGTGTGAGTAATTGGCTAAACGAAGACATCGCCCCGTGTGGGACAGCGGGCGCGCGGGGCGTGACGTGATGTCAAATTGTCAAGTGATGGTCACCGTAATATTATAAAAACCGCGAGATTATCAGATTACAATCGGTTACAACGGTTTTAAATTAAAAAAATATATAACCCGACCAAATGACATTGCTCGTTAGTTTCATAATAGACGTATATTGAATTTGATAACAATTTCTACGATCTCCTGACGGGGACTGAAAAGACGAATCACTGGGCAAAGTGGTGGGTTAGGGTAGGTGAAGGATAAAGGGGGGAGCGAAGCGAATCTCCGTTTATCCTTCGTGTTAAGTTGACATGTAAGTAGGTACATTTAAAAATAATTATTACTTTTTAACCGACTTCCCAAAGGAGGAGGTTTACAATTCGTCCGGATGTTTTTTTTTTTTATGTCTATACCCCGATAGCGCCTAAACGGATGGACCGATTTGGAAAATTATTTTTTTGTTTGAAAGGGTTGACCTTCCCATTGGTCCCATTGACACCAGGTCAGGATCTGATGATGGGATCCTGGAGAAATCGAGGGAACTCTTCAAATATTATAGGCAGACCTATAGCGATTTTTGTGTTTTTCATAATAACTCGTGCAAATGCACATGGTATAAGCATAATGTTGTGTTGTGATGCGGAACTGCTGATGAAGACCACATATGGCCACCAGATCGGCTCAATACTAGGTACAAATACTATGCGTGGCTGACGGGCAGGCAACGCATAGCCTAAACCGGTGGACCTAGAGCCATGAAACTTTGTACAGGGGTTCCTTAGTAGCGTGGGGTAGCACCCTGATATGGGATTTGACAAAATTAATTTCTCAAGGGGGAGGGGGGGATAAGGGGTTACACTTTGTATTAAACTCAATCTAATCAAATAGGGTTTGTGGAAGTCGGTTTTTTCTAAAGTTTACTTTTTGTTTCAATTATTATAGATAGACTGTATTATCCCGATCCATCACAATATAACATATAATCTACTCTAGGTACTTAAATAATAAAGATAAACTTCCTAAAATGAACTGAAAACCAGCTCAGAACCTGAAACGCTTTTCAGTTTGGCGCTGCTAAGCCTGGTCGCCTTGGCCTAATTTACAAGTCTCTTATCACAGTGTGAGATTAGTACTTACTTATCTCTTTACATTTAGATACAACAAGAATCCCACAAATCACGAAAATCGCAATAGGTAACAGGGAGGGGCCAACCAGCGAACAAAAGGCTCCAAATTCAGCCGCCTTTACTTACTGAGTGAGTGGGATAGTGAGTTCCAGAGTTTCCTAAATAGATGACACAGATATGTTTAGCCTACAGTGTTTATGTATAGTATATATATTCGTAATTATATTATTTTAGATAAGCACTGAGAACAGAAATAATTTGAAGAAATCAAATGCTGCTCTCCAAATCCCATCCTCCCCATTCCACATGATTAACCTATATTGGCTACAGGCTGAAGAGTTCGGTTGATTAAAATCACTCTCCCATCCATCTTTACGAGCAGGTCACTCTCCCCCCCAAACTTGTGCCCTCTGGTATGCCGGCCGAAAGACCGGATCAGGAATTCAAGATTAGAACCCTGGCTGGAGTGGCACCATTCATTCATTCATTCATTCATTCATGCTAATATCTACGTAATTATAAATAATAATAATTTTAACATACGCCTTTTCCCTTTAAAATATCATGCAATATTCAATTTGGGTGAAAATACAGGTACGGTCGGTTTCCGAATCTTTTTCAGACAACAACTTGCCGCTTTTTTAATTAATCTCTTATTGATCGCCTGTGAAATTGATCAATCTTTCAAAAACTGGGGATATATAGTTATAGTTATCGCGGGCATGTCTTCCGCAACTCGACGACTATAAATTTGCGCCTATTTTGCGTGATGCGGGTTGGGGACACTACTCCTGCCAACCCAGCTCCTGTAGGAAGTCTAGCAGACCCTTGACGTTGCCGACGACTTCCTGGAGCGACCCCGGTGTTCCGAGGTGTGTTGCCCGGTAGGTGGCCACACCAGAACATTCCAGTTGGACGTGGGTGGCTGTCTCGTCCATCTCCATGCAGTCTCTGCACAGGGGACTGTCTGTAATACCTAGTATAAATTAGTGTTTGTTTAGTAGAGCATGTCCAGTAATCGCTCCGGTTACCAGGCGGAGCTGCAACCTAAATAACCGGCCAAGTGCGAGTCGGACTCGCGCACGAAGGGTTCCGTGCCATTATCTATAAAAAACAGCAAAAAAAATGTATGGGAGCCCCCCCTAAATATCAATTTAATTTTAATTTAATTATTTATTTTTTAAGTAAATAATATACTCAATATATTGTGAACATTTTAAGCGTCAACCTGCTACCATTATCAATATCGAGCAAAAATGAGCAAAAAAAATCACGTTTGTTGTATGGGAGCCCCCCTTAATATTAAATTTCTTTTGATTTTTAGTATTTGTTGTTATAGCGGCAATAGAAATACATCATCTGTGAAAATTTCAACTGTCTAGCTACCACGGTTCATGAGATACAGCCTGGTGACAGACGGACGGACGGACAGACGGACAGCGAAGTCTCAGTAATAGGGTCCCGTTTGGCACCCTTCGGGTACGGAACCCTAAAAACTGGGGATAAAGCACATCGCCGTACCCACGGAGATGAATGTCCTTACAGTTTCTGCTAGTCCATATTGGAATGAATAGTCCGGAATATTGTATTGAATTAGCCGCCAATCATCAAACTGCAATGTGTGGGTCAGGGGAACAACATTACTGAGCTATCGCCTAATACCAGGGAGCACTTATCCAGTGGAGTGGAGCATAGATACATTTTCTTTTAAACACAACTCACCAATTTATGGGCGCGTGGGACAAGGTAAGAGAGCTGTGATTGGTCAGCCGCTGCGAAACTGTCTGGCGGCCCGTCATCGTACATAGGTTGCGTATGCGAACGTTTGTTGAATATAACAAACGTTTGGCGAGCCGCATTCCCCCGCAGGCGCAGTCCATTGGATATATAGTCTCTGCCTAATACTGAGGATGTTTGATATGACCGTTCGACTCGAGAAGAAGATGAAGATCAAACCAGTCATCTAATTGAGAAGGCCGCGTTTCCAAAGGTAGGTCCTACCTCTATGTAACGGTCAAGGAACTGTACCCTAAATCTTATATACCTAGGTATGAATGGTGAAAATATATAAAGGGCGGAGCTAAGAAAAACGGAAAGCAACAAAGGAAGTGCTCCCACGCGTAATTTCTGCAAATACGGTATCTGCCTTCAAAGGGGACCAAACGTTCACTGTATTTGCACATTTGGCAAGTCCCAACAGAAGAAAAGCCATGACAGTAATCAAACTCATTTGACGCATTTGAATTCAACATTACTGCATGAATATCACCGGTTATGGATAAGCACCCACGGCTACATCAAATCCATCTTGTCTGCATTTAGGAAAGTACCTAGATTACTCGTATTTGATAGCGTTCTAGACATAGATGGTCTACTAACAACCGTTTTCCGTACCTGACAGTGCCTGTGGGTGGATGGGGACTTATAAGTCCGTCGATTTTGAAAAATATCTGTGGTAAAGCCAAATAACACTTTACTGGCGCGCATACTGCATTTTACATATAATTCACTTCTAGCGTAGTTAGCAAGGTTCGTACTTTATTATCTAATGCAGATAATAAGTTTCAAACATTCAGCTCTACCTTTTTGTCGACTCCAGTCTAAGGCCGCCTTTTTCGATCACCAGAAAGTACACCGAGGTACAAAGACCCAGCATGAGGGTGCCCGATGGGGAAGTGAGGGAGGGGGGGGGGGGGGGGGGCACCGCGGTATAAATAAGCGGCAACCGCGCAACTCCGACCGCTATCGATTTCCCATAGACCCTTACAGAATAAAGCGCTGTCCTCTAGCCAACGTCTTAAATACCCCTATGAAACGGTGACAAGAAACTAGCGCTTCAAGTACTTTACAAACCAGATGGAACGAGTTCACGCACACAGAATCATCGTGCTGGGGATATTTTCAGTAGCTTCAGCGCTGAACTCCACCTGTTAAGAGTGAACGTTGGCGTAAAGTATAGTAGCTGCAAGCGGTGAAAAAGCTGCTCGTAGGCCAACGTGTGCTGTAGATGAAAGGTTCGTGCTTGGACGAATTTCGAGGCCAAATGTAGCGGATTGGGGCGAGGAGGGCGTTCTACACTTGGCTTCTATGAAGGAATGTTAGTTGAGTAGGGTTCGTCAGGCAACAATAGAGCACACGCTACATGTATGATACATTTAGGACGTCAAAATTTTTTCAATTTAAAGCGCACACCTATGTGACGTGACAAGTGATCTGACAAGATCACAAGACGTCTATGGGCGTGGCATGTCGTCAGTCCGTTAGGTCACTGCTGTTGGAAAGCTGTTCTGAATTATGTCCCTGACAAACCCCTACAATATGACTACACCTTTCTGTTACACCCTGCATATCCGGAGAACTATCCACATCCGAACACATGGATCTCCATGCACACTAATAGAGTTTCATACAAATAACCCCCAGGGCGATAAACGCGGGGAATCCTACGCTGCACAAGGAAGCCCTGTACCTTAGTACAAAGGTTTATGGTGAAAGGTCCAGCGGTTTAGGCTGTGCGATCAGTCAGTCCTTTAGGAATTCAGGACATTGCATTTTATAAGTAGATATCTAAGTTGTAGTGTAGTTTGCTTCCTTCCTCCAAGTGCGAAAGAGATCTTCGACGTAACCCAACTTGTAACTGTCCATTTTCGAAGGTTAGATATAAAGAGCCACGAAGCCACGGTGTTCTTGTTCTTCGGATAATCCGTTTTCAGTCTTAACATCTTTCCTACCAAACAAACAAAACAACCATAGCATCACGCCTTTTACCATACGGGGTGGCAGAGGCACAGAGACTATATATCCAATTGACTGCGTCTGCGGGGGAATGCGGCTCGCCAAACGTTTGTTATATTCATCAAACGTTCGCATACGCAACCTATGTACATACCACCTATGTACGATAACGGGTCGCCAGACAGTTTCACAGCGGCTGACCGTTCACAGCTATCTTACCTCGTCCCCCGTCGTCGCCCGTAAATTGGTGAGTGCAGCTACATGGAGTAATGAAGGTTTCCTCACGATGTTTTCCATCACTGCTATATCGGTATAACGTACTTAAGATAAATGATTTATCTCATTGGTAGATACATGGTCAGCACCGGGATTCGAATGTGCATCGTGAGAAGCAAGCATGAAACCCAGTGGAACACTGAGCTATCTATCTTTGAGCAGCAGTTTGTGAATTTTGCTATTGATGAGGAGGAATAATGGAAGATGGGATAGCAAGTGACACTTAGCTTGAAAGAGGTGTCCAAGTAATTAGCTTAGATCGAAAGGCAGGCCACTTATGGCACCTCGAAGATTATTTGTCACCAGTTGATGAAGGTTACACAGGACCGTAAAATATGGCATGGGGATTAGAAGACGCTGTGCTTTACTTGGGTTAAAGGGAGTGATTTTTTAACATAATTTCTATACCATTTTGTTCTCGGGTCCTCTAACGCGTGTTTTTGCGCTTATTGTGTTTAACAGCTATCTTCGCTTAGAGTAGCATGTACTTAGGTATGTTGATTGACCATTCTGAAGGATAGGTTGGCTGGAATTTAATTGTGGCATTGTTACCACCTCCACATAATATGCTCTCCTTAGCTCAGTTTTTTTTTTTAATTAATTAATGAATCAATAAACGAATTGGTATTCCATCCAACGAGTACCATTTCAGGTCTTCAACGTCCGCATTTGAGATCGCATCCAGATTTTGGTCAGTGATCTCCAAAAGACCTTCACCACAGTAAGACAAGACAAGTAGAGTAAAAAAACAGTTAAATTGCACTCGACGATGAATACAAGCCATGTAAAATAACACTTAAGGTTTTAAGGCCTGGGAATTATCTCAGCAAAGACCAAGCACGTTCACGACAAGCGGCAATGAGTAAATTTATCGCTTTTATTACTTCGCCGCAAAGCGTCTCGGTGGAAGCCACAAGCAACCATAAACACGTAAAATGCATGACCAATCAAAATACCAGTGTCAGGTCACCAATACACCTACATCTCGTACAAACACGTCTGTACTGCCAAGTTATTCTTGCGGCAAACCACCTTCTTGTCGTAATGTAGCAAGGTTCTATTTCGAATGGGTGAACTGAACAGCAAACCTGGTAGAGTACGAGGAGTAGAGGTAGAGGACTTAGAGCTGGTTTGCTTGTGTGTGTAGAAAATGCATTAGGTGAGGTAGTGTGGGTTGTTCCCATTGCACACTACGGAGTGGTCTGTTGAGATGGGACATGCGTTCAAAGGGATAACGGGGGGCAAATTAGCATGCATAGCGTGGATGAGACGTGAAGTTTTTTTTTAATATTTAGTTGCTATGAGGAGAATCAGGATGACGTAGTAGGTAACACAACCAAGGAAATCGCCAACCTTAAATGTGACTACAAAGGAGTTTCGTTAAGTGGTGTAATGTTGATAGACTAGCTAATGAACAGAAAAATCATAAGAGTTGTTATGGTAGGAAATGACATTTGCTAAGTATGATATGTTTTGAACTCAACTCGATGGAGACATGTTGTCAAAATTAGGATACGTATGTTTATGTATTCTACTGTATTTATTTTTTAATACATGTACTTATTTATATTTAGGTTTATGTAGCATATTTATTGTGTAGATATTATTATAGTATCTAGATATATGTAGTAAAAAAAAGAGAGTAAAAAAAAGACAGCAGCGCGGCGGCGCGCCGTCAAAATACCTTCAGCGGCGGCGTGACGCTGGGGCGGCGTCAAACATTCGCTATAATTTTTGAGAATATGAAATTAGGTTGATAAAGACAAACAAAGTAAATTAATAGGTAAAGTATTTAATCAATAAACAAGAGCTCAAGAATCATTTCTTGGTATTTTCTTTCCACTATTATAATATTGTCATAAACGAAAACTATTTTGTTTAGTCTATGAGGACTTAGACGAGATCTTTTTGCCGGATAACAAGCCCAGCTACGGAAAATACTCTTTCGCTGGGAGTACTAGTAGCAGGTATACATAGTACTGCCCGTGCTAAAGATGACAAATACGGATATGCAAAATTTTTTGATTTCCATTAGGCTAGGAGATCTCCATCTTCGAGTTCCCCAGGATCTGCAGTCGCTATATATTTCCAGGCCTCTTGGTTGATATCATCATTATTCACTGAGTCACGGTATGTGTAGCTATGTTTGCGAGAAAGTTGAGTTAGTAAAGAAACTTGCTTGTTTGTACTGGCAGTTGGGGTTGTCTCTTGAAGATCTCCATCTCTACCTTGAGCAACACCTTTTATTTCATTGACACACTCTGCTAAACAGGACGCAGGTGTCTTCTGGTGAGCATCAAGATAAGTTTCTATTTCTTTAAGCCTCATAAAGCGACAGTGCCACAGTGACAACAGTTTTCGTTGTGGGGAATCTTTTATCCAGGCTAGCTAACATATTATCTTTTAGGGTTAAGATAATCAAAATTTCATCGTCGTCCCCAAATGAATTGAGCACATCTTTTATATCTGTTTTGAAAACGAGAGCGAGGTTTATTGTGCATTTCTTCTGTGACGATAGAACCTCACAAACATCTCGGAACTTCCTAGAATTTAATTAGGTCTTCTAACAGGTTCCACTCCATCTGAATGAAATGAATGATTGAAAAGCCCCGCGCCCCCGCCGCGCCCCCCGCGTGATCTTGTCCCGCGCGCCCGCGTTGACATTTCGCTCTCGGCGCGAAATTTCAAACGGTCGGCGGCGGCCGGCGGCGGCGCGGCGGCGCGCTGGGTGTAGATGGCGGCGGCGCGCACTTCTAATATGTAGTATCATCTAGCTTCATTTTATTTATTGTGCACTTGGACTATTCTCTCAGAACAATCTGTCCTATCTTGTCTAGGTTTGCTAGAAGAAATCTCTTTTTTGAGATAAGCTCGCTTTTGCCTATTTACCTTTGTTTTAAGACTATGTATCACATTGTTTTCCGTGAAAATAAAGAATTATGAATTATCTGCTAAGTATAGGTGCTTATCTTCGGAATCCAATTTTGAGACGAGTTTAATGACTTGTTATTCTGTGAAGGATGTCCTTAAAATTTTTTTTGACTGACGATCATTCACCGTTTTCATTCCATAGTCTCATTATTTAGAAATGCAGTTAAAACTATCTTGAGATTATAAAACAACAGTCTTTAGAGAACATCCATAAAAAAAAACTTATTATTTAATAAAGCATGTCATATCCACACTGAGTTAGCTCAGTCGCAATACAAGCCCCCGCCCACATAAAAAATGACATCTAAATAAATCCATTAAAGTGAAGACCTGCGCGGGCGCTGCGTTCTTCCTGATGCCCCATCTGTAGGGGCCTTTATATTTATATCATCGTTCATTGCATGTCTGCAGGCGCCTTTATTTGTGTTTTGACAGGGGCTTCGGCTGTACTTTACCATGTACAAAAAATCTTCTGACAATGTGTTTGATTGATCTTTGGATTTGATATATCGCATGATATGATTAAGTTGTCATGATTCGTCATTATCTCGAACTTGAACAAATCGTCTGCAGTTGCGATTGGCTACTTTACACCTTTATATTTTTATGAATATTTTGTGGACGCTGAATGTGACCTCTCTCTATCACCCTATATACCTTCCTTATGCCACCTAAACTTCTCATTCGCACCTTTCGTTTCGAGACAAAGCTATTTGTCACTGTCTGTACCTTATTCTTCTAGAGTCGTCTGTTTCGGAGTTAAGGATTGCCTTAGATGTCCGCTCGAAACAGTGATGTGGTAGGGACGAGATTGTTTAATGTTTATCATGGCGACCACTCACAGCCTAACTTGGTATACCAAAGCAAGCCTCATTCTGCCTGTGATGTTTTCGTATAATTCAAAAAAGTATGTGACTATCATCTTAATACTCAGCCTAGCCCACATCAACCCACTACTTCTCTCTGAGGATATCGGGGAGGTGTTCTGCGCACTAGTCTTATTGTCGCTCCCCTTGGCCACCACTCTGTTACTGATCCGTTGTCCGTTATCTCGCCTAGCCTAGTATCCCGCCTATCTCCACCTCGCTCGTCTCGTTATCTTACATCTTCCACCTTCGTCTTCCGTCGAATTTTAACATTTTCAACAATTTCAACAAAATCAACAACGCAGTCAACGATTGGGATGACCAAACTAACATGGAACGGATCTATTGCTATTTGGGCCACCTTAATTTTGTGCATAATTTGCTTCATGAGCGTCATTTTTCCTCTCCATGGTAGGTGAGGATACACAGAATACAGGTACATACCTTTGTCTTCAGGCAGGTGATGGTAAACCACATTATTATCTTTTCATCAATATTATGAAATACGGCTTCCGTATATTTACTTTTAAGGATTTAAGACATCTGTATTTTGATGATCCTTTCATTCAATAGTATCACTATCGCTTACCATATACATATACATATATGGATGGCGTTCGCGCTAGACAATTACCTACTGTTTTACGAAAGCAATGAACTAAAACATACATACATAATTAATTACTTAAATTTTCTCCACAAAAAATTTAAATTATACACTCAAAATGATGATTCTCCAAAACCAGATACCGTAACAGAATGTAGAGTTAACGCAGAGTTATTATTAATAGGCTTTATTGCCTTATAAAATCATCATAAAATGCGTCTGAATGTGCAAATAGACAGACTAATAATACCCTATGATCGTCACGGAGGCTGCTATAGAATGTTATAACTGGAAGTATAGATTTATATGATCCCAACACGCATTGTGGTCACTGCGTAAAACTGCAGCATTTGATGATGATGATTTTAATTGTCTTATCTTTTTATTGCTGGCACTTGAATGCATGAAAGTGTTATTTTTCTACATCTTTTACTCATTTTCGTGCTAAATCCCTTTATTAATTTTGCGAGTATCAAGTGTAAAGTAACATTTTGGTCAGATTCTCTTACGAGAACAAAACATTCTAAAGACATCTTTAGTATCCTCTCGTCAGTGGAGCTGGCCTGTATGGGAAATGTTTCTAAATCCCGCATCTGTGGGCCCTGGTCGTTTTCGGAAATTATTGTCAGTTTTTAGAGGTCAGTATTGATTGAAACTGTCACTGTCGACATATACACATCTCTTTCTATCTTTATGACAAGGCATTCAGGAAAGAACAAGCTAGATAATGAATTAATCATTACATATAAGCTCCTTGGTGGAACTTATTGAGTTACTAGAGTTTGAATCCAAAAAGGGGGCCCAAAGTCTCCATCTGTGAGCCTGGCCTCTATGGGAGTGTCACAGACGCCATTTTGTTGTCAAAATACACCCCACTGACGAAAGGGTTTTGTTGCTCTTTGTAGTACTACCCAGGAGAACATGAAGGGTGATGGGATCCAAGTATTTCCTACGGACATCCGATACGCGGTGGTAAAGGCACCATAATGTCAACAAATTAATGTAAAATCATAATTTCTTTAATGATTCAATGATCTAATAGCCGGCCTTTTTGAAACTACAGTTTCAACTTTAAAAATTCCATTTGCGGAAACATCCGACTTGGAATTGGAGCGGGCAGATAGAGCGACTACCGTAGGGTAGACGGAAGGCACCTACTTGACAAATCGCAGACTAATGGCCGTTGCTCCGAATCCCATTATCGTCGAACGCTTGGAATTGCCGAACCCTAGGGTACTAGGGCTTCCAATCTCGTTGTTGCCAGATCTCCGCATTCCGGGATTCTCGCGGCGTTTTTCGTTCAGGGGATTACGGGCGTGGGAACGTACAAGAATTTCGGTATTTATCTACATAAGAATCTACGTCAGCTTCGAAGGTATTTATATCGAGTTTGAGTTGGCATGATTGAGATATTAAGCTCATAATTTATAATATCTTTATTGCACACAGACATAAATAAAAACAGTAATACGAGTGATAAATCACTATGAGTTATAAATCTGGAATTGAAATTACTGGTTACTTTATAAAATTAACATCCCGGGGCCAATATGTACCAGCCTATACTGATTAGTAGCTATAATAATGACCATTAACATAATCTATGAAAAATCACTTTCATTTCACTTTTCCGTGTAATAAAATCAGTGTTTACTTACA
The DNA here is from genome assembly GCA_963457715.1 of Argyresthia albistria. Lineage (NCBI taxonomy): Eukaryota > Metazoa > Arthropoda > Insecta > Lepidoptera > Argyresthiidae > Argyresthia > Argyresthia albistria. Next base: position 3,804,665 of record OY735257.1, on the reverse strand, counting down.
TTGATTTACATGATGATGATGATGATGATGATAATGTTGTTAAAACTCATTTCAAATCAAATTCACATCCCGCTCATGCCAGAAACACTCAGGAATAAAAATGTATGATCCCGCAAACAAGGGATATAAACCCGGTATTGTAAACCCTCGCCCCACTGTGAACTATTCCGGGTTTGATTCCCGTGGAGATCAAAGCATAGCACTGACGGTGTTTATGATGCGATATTTGGATGAATTTGTGAGTGGATTTATGGGCTTTTGACGTGGCTGCTGATAAAGGCAATAATTTAGAGGAGATATTATGACTGTGTTATTTGTGATATTTTTTATAGGCCCAGAAGACATACGCAATATGTGTATAATATCACAATGATGGTTTGCTGGAAGAGGTCAGGGATAATTTTGACTTTGTTTACCATTTATTATGCCCTTTTTATTCTTCTTTTTTTTTCAATTATTTTTATACGATAAAGTTATTCTGAATTATGAATGTTTCACGTCAAATTTATTATTTTATGTTTCGTGTAACAGATATACACATTCTGGGATACTAACACAACACTTTACAACAATTATGAATTATGAACACTTATTACGTTACGATTCGTGCGATAGACCCCGCTGACGGACAGACATACAAACTACAAACTACTAAAACGGTGATTATCTTATGCCCTATTTCACCAACAGTTAGGGGACACGGTACTTAGCTCTTTTTCATAACTGTCTAGCGATTGTTTCGGATGCCGGCCTGTTAAATTTAGGGGGTCCCCTAGTAGCCTAGATAACCCTTAAACGAAGTTCAAAGCGAATCAACCGCTAGGTGGCCTCTGAATGGAATTAAAGTGTCCCCTAAAAGTTAGGGATTGTTGGTGAAATCGACCATTAGTATATTTATGAACATCATCTCAGGTGGTACTGGTACGCACGGTGTGACATTTAATTTTAGATTAGCAAGACGCGAGAATAGATCATCTCAGTGACCTCATCATCAGTACCAGCTTGAATCTGCAACGCTCAGCTCAGCACCGTTATCATACGCCGGTCGACGGCCCCGATGACTGAGATTATACTGAGAGAGATGATAGCGTTATTGTAACGCATACTTCTGTGGCCGGATTCTGTACGAGAATCGCACAGTGTCCGCGCGTGTAACTAAACGTACGAGTAGAGGGGCAGACAGGGGAGTAGAGGGGGGCCCAACACACACCCGCTTTTTAGGGTTCCGTACCCGAAGGGTGTCAAACTTGACCCTATTGCTGAGACTTCGCTGTCCGTCTGTCTGTCAGTCACCGGCTGTATCTCATAAACCGTGGTAGCTAGACAGTTGAAATTTTCACAGTTGATGTATATCTATTGCCGCTATAACAACAAATACTAAAAAACTAAATTAATTTATTATTAAGAGGGGCTCCCATACAACTAACGTGTTTTTTTGCGTTTTTTAATAGATAATGGTACGGAACCCTTTGTGCGCGAGTCCAACTCGCACTTGGCCAGTTACTTGCATATTGTTTCAAACTAGCGAACTCAAGCTCAACTTTGTAATTTTATTCAATAATTGTCATTATTTGTTTATTTGAGTTTTAATTGAAAAGCCTCATAGACACATGGCAATAGCACATAGCAAGGCCACAAAATTCTGGTCTTGGCATGTCGACGGAGGGCGGCGGCGGCGGTTGGTTTATGCGCACTATCATATTTATCACAGATTGATCGGCGCTCGCTTTCGCATAGAATTTATCAAGTTCATGCAGTAACACATAATTAATTTGCTAATAGTTAGCTATTTGCCTGTTTTTTGGCTTCCTCGCATGGCAACAAAATATACTATACCATATATAGACATTACGAAATTAGGGGGGCGCTGCTCAACATATAGGTATAGGCCATATACTTACCTAATAGGACTCGCTCAGCGAATAGGACATTTTATTTGGTAGTAAAAATAGTAAATACCTATCTAAAAATATTTCCTACTCCGGACGTCTCCCCTACTAGGGCTGCGCATGCGACGGACGGTGGAGATTTGGTGTGGTGCCTAATGGAGCAATTGAGTCGCGGTCATTGCACGCCGCCCGTCACGCGTCGTGGCTCCCTCTTTAAAGACTGCTACTTGGGCTCCAAATGCTGGTTGGGTTGTAATTACTGATGTGCCGTTGCCGGAAATATTGCCATTTGTCCAGCAACATTGCCGGAAAATTTACACCATACATTATAAAAATTCCTTTCCTGTCTCTGACAGGTATTATTGTTACGACTCGGAATTTAGGCCCAGTTTACATTGGTCTAGGACTGTGGACAGTGGACCGTGGACAGTGGCCAGTACAGTGTTATAAACCGATCGAACAGTGGCGAGCTTGGAGGAACGCGAAGGTGGCGAGTCAACTTGGCTTTCATATAATATCGCTATACTGTCCACTGTCCGTCCACTGTCCTTGACCACTGTAAAGAACCCATTTTAGAATATCCATTTGAATGCTATCGCGATTGATTTCGATAGAGAATTGAGCTACTATACAAGACGCAAGTCCCATGGGCATGAAGTGAGGTGATGACTTTATAGCATAACGCTTTTTCCGACATAGGGTGGCAGAGACACCTTTTGCGCGACAAAGGGCAATCCCCTCGCCGCATCTGACGTATATGACGAATCATCATCATCATTGGCCTTTTCATCTTTTCAGATGTTTATTACAGCTGCTGTGTGTTCTGGGAGTCACATTTTCTCTTGTGACTGAACAGACCGATTCGGGATCTGCACTGCTTGCCACAGCGATCACAAGCAAATTCGGCGTTATGTGGTGGAGCCGGTTGTTTTCTCTTGAGATTTTTCAACCAGACTAAGTCCATCGCAGTTGAATTTTTATCCGCATCCCCTGGAGAAGCGAGAGTTAAAGCACTTGACCACGGAGTTCTTTATTTATCTATAAATAACGTCCGCTAAACAAAAAATAAAATTATCATTCAACACCCTAATCCCTGAGTCAATTAGTTACAAAAGATAAAAGTATCCGAATTGCGTTCTAATGGGTTGCTCACGAATTGTCTTGACAGCGTAGATTTTGTTTTCCAAACGTAGCTCTCTCTCGTTTTTTGTAATATTTCAATCTACTCACCTATCTAACGGTATTTAGTTCAATTAAAATTAATTATGTTTGTCTTTACTTCAGGTAGGTACCCATGCTTTGTTTTCCGACTCATTAATTCCTCATAAGTTTTTTATTATAACTTGAGGTTTTACTTTTTATTAGTACCTACCATACAGAATAATTGTTCAGCACCCTGTAAAGTTTCATCTGTCTAACCTAAGTTAGGTTAAGATTTTTAATTATTACTTAAATCTACTTTATTTTATGCAAGTCATCTGTGAATATCATTATTTTTGGTTGAGCCTAGTACTCACGACACAGGGAGACCTAGTGTGGGACTAGTACAACTTATGTCTGGCATAACCGTTGTGTAAAATAAAGATTATCATTTACATCACTATTGAATGATGATTGTGATGGTAAATTGGTGTCAGATCATTAATAATTGAAACAAAAAGTAAACTTTAGAAAAAACTGACTTCCACAAACCCTATTTGATTAGATTGAGTTTAATACAAACTGTAACCCCTTACAATTGGGAAATTAATTTTGTCAAATCTCATCTCAGTGCTACCCCACGCTACTAAGGAACCTCTGTACAAAGTTTCATGGCTCTAGGTCCACCGGTTTAGGCTATGCGTTGCCTGCCCGTCAGCCACGCATTGTATTAGTACCTAGTATTGAGCAGTTCTGGTGGCCATATGCGGTCTTCATCAGCAGTTCCACATCACAATATTATGCTTACCGTGAGTAAATGCACGAGTTATTACTAAAAACACAAAAATCACTATAGGTCTGCCTATAATATTTGAAGAGTTCCCTCGATTTCTCCAGGATCCCATCATCAGATCCTGACCTAGTGTCAATGGGACCAATGGGAAGGTGAACCTTTTCAAACAAAAAAAATAATTTTCCAAATCGGTCCATCCGTCATGCGTTATCGGGGCACACACATAAAAAAAAAACATCCGGCCGGACGAATTGTAAACCTTCTCCTTTGGGAAGTCGGTTAAAAAATATAGCCATTAATATGCCAAAGCAAGTTAATCTTGTAGAAACTCCCGCTATACAAAAAAATCAAATGTATTTCCTTTCCCAACTGGTGTGAGAGAGACCACCCACTAACAAGGACCCATAAAAGTAAAGGGACGTGTGGAACAAGTTAATAAACGTGTTATTTATTTGTAGTTAGTTGTATGCACCTCCTTTTGTCAGAGTAATAATGAGTTTTTGTGCTCGAAGTCCCCAGTTATACAATATGTCGAAGCATCAGGGGACCAGAGAGCTGGCACCTACCTCGCTCAACGCATCAGCATTGCGATACAGCGAGGTAACGGTGCCAGCGTTTTGGACACCCTCCCGCCCGGCAGCGATCTGGGCGAAATTTTTGACCTTGTTTAGTTGTAGTTAGTTTAGTTTTTACCTATTGTTTAGTTATAATTAATCATTTGTTACTGTATATAAACTGTTATATGAAGATGTTACTAAATAATAGAATCTAAAATAGATTTTTTAAGGGAAATCTCTTCTATTAGTAGAGCGACTAATTTTATCTCGCAACTAATTTTATATCATCACAACTAACTGTATTCATTTGACTGAGCCCGGGTCTCTCAGACAAGGATAAACAGTCAGATAAACGCTATCCGAGGCATGAGAGAACCCTCCTCTTCCTCAACCTGCACTTGCCTTTGTTCATTATCTTTGCATTTTGTATTAATTGTGTTTTTTCTGATAAATTGTGCAATAAATATTTATGCGAAATATATACGAAACTAGTATTAAAGTAGAGTACTAGTACACTATGCAGTAGTGTGCTCTACCACACAGTCTATTACTTTGTGGCTGCCTACTCTGACTATCATCCAATTCCCAGTGTTCTGCGTTGTATTTCTTCTTTTCTTTACGAGTTGGTTTGTGAGTTCATCTTCAATTTATTAATCAATGGCGGTTAATTACCAAGGTTAATTTCGTAAACACGTGTTTTGTAGATTTCACTGAATTTGGACAGGTTCGCTTTCGAGAACCTGAAAACTTTAGCACTACCCGGGAAGGACTTAAAGGAAGACGATGGGTTCCAAGTCTTTCCTTTGAAAGTGAGAAACTAACTACCCAAGATCATCTTTCACTAATAATAATATTCCTTTAAGGTTACTATATAAGTACGATACGACAAAAGTAGATACTTTTATCACTTCTAAAAATGTAGTTCGTCCGGCCAGACAGCGGCACTCTGAGTATGAAAACAAACAAAAATGTTTATTAAACTCAATTGAAGGACCATCGATTTGATGATCTGAAGAGGGTTCTATTAAACCGATGTCATTGAAGTGCTTATCACGTTCCACTGGCTGAAGGCTGGGAAGCGAAGATCCCAGACATTGCCGCTACGTGCACGAGTCAAAGCGGGACGGCAACAGAAACATGACGCGAAAGAACGAGACAGACAACCCACAACCTAAGCCAATTATTCCATGATTGGATAATTATTTTATTGTTACATTTAGGGCTATTCAGCTCGGGAACCGGACATTTGAGCGATGGCGAAGCAACTGGTTGGAAAATTTGGGGTAAAGTGGCGAGTGGCGAGTTTTTGGCGCCGTTTGGATTGATGCTCGTTTAGGCGTGGATGCTGATTGCTGATTTACGATGAGAAAATAAAGTTACTTTTGCTAAATATCAGGCGAGGCCTTTACATAACAGTAGGTGCTATAGGCTGGATAGATAGATAGATTGCGAAATATACAAACCTGAGTATGATTCTCGCGCATTCGATATACGATATCTACACCTATATCGAGTGATTTTGTACGGGAATCTGTCAATATAGGTCTCGATATCCGTATATCGAAGGCGCGAGACTCATACTCAGGTTTGTATATTTCGCAATCTATCTATCTATCCAGCCTCTAGCACCTACTGTTGAGTAAAGGCCTCGCCTGATATTTAGATCTCGATCTCGATCTCTACTGGCAAGTGGAACTTGTGTCTCTCCTCTCACTCATCTACCTAATAGGTGACTTTTATCAGTACCAGCTAAACATTTACCTGTCATTGTCATTATTACAAACAGAAGCTTATACTTACATATATCTTTATAAATCATTATAAAGATGATCAAAATCAAGATAGAAGAAGATAAAAGTCACCTTGTATTTACTATATTTTCTGATCTATGAAAAATCCCATAAAATTCTATTCAAGTTAGACTCGATTCCCAAATCACTTTGATTGAAGTACTGAGGTTGAAGTTCTACTACACGTTGTTGAAAAAATACAGGGTTTCATGATAAGGTCACAAAATAAGAGTCCTTAATTGGCCTATGTTCAATCATATTTTTAAGTTATAATCAGTGATCGGAGTAGGCAGAGCTATTTTATGTACTTGCCATATGTAAGAATAATATAGATACTCCCCGAATCTGATTTGAATTGAATTCTAGTGGTGCAGAAAGAGACAAAAACAGGTGGGTCACTCTTGTTTTCGTTTCATTTCGAGGAACACCCCGCTATTGTTTTTGTTTGGCGATATCACGACGAGTTTCAACAAAGCGGCAACGTCGCACGTTAGGAAAAAAGTTTGGCAACGTGTTGCTGATATAAAGTTTACAATGTCGCTCATGCGCTTATTGCCTTACATAAACCATGTTTTATACTTATTGATAAAAACAATTATATTTATTAAAACCCCGGAGTATCAGTCCCAATACCATGGATTATCCATAATAATATCAATGTTTGCGGTCAATGAACCTAAATAGCTCTGCCTACTCCGATCACTGGTTATAATAATGTATATCGTGCTGTGGACTCAGTTCGCAAATAAACAAATAAACAGATTAGCTGACCATATTTTGGGGAATGATATAGTACCATCATTATGAAGAACTTTCCCTAAGGAACATAGGGTCGCAAACGAAAAAAATATTTGGTTTTCCCATAGTAACGTGAAATCAGCTGATCTGTGTAATGTACTGGGGGACGAAAAATTTTAGCTTAATAATAGGCGAGGTCTCACGCAATGTACCCCACTGTTTAGTAAATAAACAGTTAAAACATAATTAAAACTAATAACCACTTAGATACATGGTCTTGGTCACCCTACAAACGACTTCTACGTCACTCATGGTTGTAAGTTTCACAGTATAATATTATAATATCTGTGGTTTCACAGATACAGATTAGTTGGGTGACAAGGAATTTGGGACAAACTTGATTAAAAAACAAAAAGTACCTATCATAAAAAAAATAAGTTTATTTTCATGTAATTAGGCACGACTTCAACGTGACCGCCATCAATTACTGAGTTAGAAAAATTGGTACCCGATCAATCACCGGTTAAATTTCATCGTGTATAGTAAGAAAGAAGAAAGAAAAATCATTTAGGTATTTGACACACGTCAGAGAATACATTGATTTAGTTATTGTTCTGAGGATATACCAACAACAATTACATGTGTCAAAAAGGTTTGGTTTCAGCATTGTAGGCCAGCATTCGTACCATTTGGAGAGTTGAAAAGGAGTTGAATACCAAGCAAGGCCGACAGGTACACTGAGGCGAGGCGAGGTTGTCGCAACACCTCACGACAGAAATGGCACGTTTTTTGTGCACACATTACAGATTTTAAGCAGCAGTCGTTGAAATAAGAATCCGTACTTTAGAAACTGCAATGCGTAATGCGGGTGTAATCACATATTACTTACTTATCTATTATCTATAGTTATTATAGTATCTGTGCTATAATGAAATGCTGATTGACTGTCACATATATAGGGTGCTTAGCTTAACCAACCACTAAAAGTTTGACAGAAAATCAAGTCATGCTGTCAATGGGCTTAATGTTAAGAAAACATTGCATAGTTGATATGAGCAAACGTTAATAAAATTCGAGTCTTTTAATAGTTTGGAAATTGATCGCGCCCAGGGGGGCAATTCTCCCCCACTTAGAAATGAAAGCGTAGGCGTAAATATTGTAATTTTTGTATGAAATATAGTAGACATTTGGCGTATGCTTCTAGAATTCGCCTCGAGAATTGGCCTCCAGGATGAAAATTTAAGCCGAACCCTTGGTCCCAGAAAACTTAAAACCTTCCTAGATGTGTACTTATAATACCAAAATATAAATGATTCCAGCATCAAATAATGTGATGAAGCTCAGGAATATCGCACCAAATCAATATCTCTGTCCCATTAGTAGAAATCCAAGAACATATGCTAGCTATAAAACATCGCATATAAAACGTCAATCGCGTCTTCAAGCGATGATGTCATAAAATATCAAAGCTGGTGTTTCTAAGTATTTTTAAGTCAAATGTCATAGCGCCTTCCTAGGACATAGACAGTGCACATCGGACCAGAAGACCATGGACTGTGTTGCTTGTGGTGTGATGTGACGAGTCTCTTTAATCAGGAGATTTGATACAACTTGGGAAAGTATTGAGTTTACATCGTGGACTTATGGATTGTATGCTGCGGAAGAGGAAACCTGAACCATAGAAAAACTCACTCACCCTTGAATATGATGGCAACGATTTAGCTTCTGTAGATAGACTAGGAGTCAGCCGTAACCATGTGTGGTGGAAAAAACACCGGTGAAATGTCAGGAATATGAGAAAGAGCAACAGGCTCTTTATTTGTCCGTACTCTTATACCCATTCCATCTCCTAATACGTTTATCATACGTAACAGAATCCTAGTTTAGAAGAGGCTCGGCTAGTGTTAGCAAAACATCGATAGTATATCGATAGTATCGATAGTTTTTCTACTATCGATACTATCGATAACTTGATAAAACTATCGATACTATCGAAATTTACACTTTTTTGCTATTTACTAGCGGGGAATCCCCGGATTACCTCGTTTTTTTACGCAGCGATAGCAGGGTTAGACTCAACTTTGTACAACTCTGTACAAGCCATCTGCTAGGCCTTTAGAGTAATCCCCTGCGGTACTTTCCCGCAATAATTCAACTCAGGACTTCCCAGTGTACAAGACGTTTATAGGGTCTTTACGGTAATTCCTGCGGTACTTTCCCGCGGTAATTCCCCTCAGGACTTCCCACTGTACAAGACGTTTGTAGGGCCTCTACGGGAATCCCCTACGGCACTTTCCCGCAGTAATTTCCCTCAGAACCGCGAATTGCCTTAGCTAGGATAATAGAAAAATAGTCAGAATATATGAACAAAACTATCGATAGTTATCGATATCTACTATCGACAGTTTTTCCCTAAAACTATCGATACTATCGAAATCCCAAACTATCGATGTTTAGCTAACACTAGGCTCGGCCTAACCCTCAAAGCAATAGGGTCCGTATAGTCAAAGGGTACTCTTAGTACCTATACTCAAGTATGGCTTGACTTAATATCGATAGTTTTTCCCTAAAACTATCGATACTATCGAAATCCCAAACTATCGATGTTTAGCTAACACTAGGCTCGGCCTAACCCTCAAAGCAATAGGGTCCGTATAGTCAAAGGGTACTCTTAGTACCTATACTCCATGCCTATACTCAAGCCATGCGTTGAGCCCGTGCAATTTAATTGGTTTGGTGGTTAACTCATATCTTATCGCCGGTAGTAATATGTGGCAGCATGTCAGTCTTATCAGAGAAACAGCGTCACACTTGCTACCACAAAACCAATTTATTCTGACCTCTCGCCTTCCCCTGGACCGGACGTATTCTAGGCGAAAAAGTGCAACTGATGAAATTCGCACAGGCCTTCATAATTGGGTGGTTGATCTGCCAGTGTTTATACAAGTGAGGTGGAAATATTTTCATTTAGTCACGGCCGATTCACTTGTTTTGAATTGTTGAATGGACCGGCTATGATAATATCGTCCGCTTCAGTCAGGTTTCAGTGGCGTGTATTTTTGTATACCTATGCATTTTTCTGAAAGACTTGTAATATTTTTTCCTCGTCTATATTACCGGTCTATTACAAAACTGCAAAATACTTTACTGGAGCTACAACTATCTACCTATGCAGTTGCTCAGCTGTGCTACCGTATAGGCCTTAATGATGTTATCCAGTAAGTATACTGTATTGGTGGAGTATACCTACGTGTATCTACTAATAAATAGGAGTTAGTTAAGAAACTTTGAGGTTCTACTACGCAGATATCCACGTTTATATTATTTTTACTTATGTAGGTACCTATTGAAATTCCTGTCGCTGAAGTATAATGCATGCTAATAAATTAATACTGCAACTACTGCCATCTAGCGAGTTATATATGGCAGCTTGATAACTTCTTCATTGAACTGAACCTCATGCCTCATACATAATAAAAATAAATAAGTAGCATCGTGTATTTGAATGGTCAAAAACTAAAATTCACTACATTGCGGCAATAAAGGGATTTTTAATAAATCCATTTTATGTTTCTGTGCAATAAAGAATGTGAACTTGAGTCTTCCTCAAACAACTCTAAAACGGCGTGTAAAAGCCACTTTACCCGTAAGTGCTCCGTTAAATCTGATCAAGGGGTCCCCTGATGCAAAGGTGAGAGAGTGCTTAGGGTAAGGGGGCAGATTTTATGATTAACTTTTTCTTTCAACGTCCGACGATCCAAAGATTTGCTTTCGTTATGTTTTGTTGAGAGCCTCTGGGAAGAAAAAGTAAGACTCTTTTTTAAGACATTCGAGTCAGAGTTCCTATTCCTAGACAAAAGTAATTTGGCCCAAAAATACAAATACCTTATTTATGCCCCTAAACTCTAGTAAGTTTAAATACTCTTTGCTAAACTCAGACGGGGACAGCATGTGAGAGCCTTCTCCTACCGACTTAGTACCAGAAAAATGTGACAGAGGCGCTATTTTCTTTGTCCAGAAATCAGTAAGAAGTTTATACAGGAAGGTACAACCTTATTGTAATATAAATCGACGGAATAGTCATAATAATTTCCAAATAATACAATTTAATTTACATAAGTGAATTGTAATGTCTTTCTTAGTAGTATGCAAAATATACTGAAATAAATGTTTTACTTTGATATAGGTGGTGTTCATAGACGCGTTAGTAAGATGAGATATTTTCCTGCCCTCATTCTTTACGTTAGCTAGAAATCTCAGATTTCCTTTGTCTCTCTGCCTTTTCCATCCCCTAAAAAAATAACGTGATAGCTTCTTCTCAGTCGTATCACTCTTGACAGAGTGGTCATGGTCTTCATTTTGGTCGGGTGACCTACACTCACAATTCGTCACCATTCTTCCCTGAGGGCTGCTTTTTTACAGTGCATTGGTACAGGGGGTCATCCAGTGCTGCCTTGATTTGGTCCGTCTACCTTATTGGTGATCTCTACCACACATTCGGGTGCCCTCACTCTGCTCTGAGTAAGATGTTAGCCTCACTTCCCTTCACTATACATCTATGAAGTAGCAATGTTTGTGAAAACCAATAAACAACTAGGTATTTATTAACTTTTCTAGCAAGCGTCACCAGACAAAGATTATCATGCCTAGTCACAAAACAGCATTATATTACAATAACATTCTCGGCATGACACCCATAATTTTTAATCACATGCCTGATAGCATACGTAGGTTAGAATCCGCAAGTTACTATTGAATAAAATGTACTACTCCTTAAGAGAATATCTAGATGACACGACACTGTTTGAATATTTGTATGCCACTGCGCCAAGCATAGAGATACGATATTACAAATTTTTAAGATCATTATACTATAACCTACGTTTTACAAATAAAGACCTTTGACTTTGACTTTGACTCTGTACAACCAGTCGTTCGATGGACATACAAAGAAGGTAAGGATACGAGCTTGGACTATATGATATTGGCACGGAAGTGTGTGATGATATCCCAAGCATTTTCCACCGGCACCACATCTCGAGAGCTTCTATCCTCTTTTTCTCGTTTCCTCGAAGCGTCCATGTTTCTGTAGCGTAAAGGAATAGGGTAAACACAAGCTCTCTGACTAGCCGGGTCTTTGTGGCTTTGGTGGTGTTGCGGTTACTCCACATTTTCTTGAGTCTGTCCATAGAAGACCTCGTAATCGCCATACGTCGCTTTATTTCGTCCGCTCATCCGCCATTGTTGGATATCAGCGCACCCAGATAGACGTTTGATTGGACCACATCGCAATTTTCGTGACTTTAAGCAAGTTTATGTTGGCACGATCCACAACATCATCTTCGTCTTACTGCGATCTCCAAGCTGACGCTTTCCATTTTATGCAGCAGGTCTTCCATATCTCCCATTCTGCTTGCGACTAGGGTGATGCCATCTGCGTAGCGTGCGTTCGAGATCCTCAGGCCACCGATTGCGATACCGTCCACCCAGTCTTGAAGAGTAATGCTCAATATTTCAATATAATTTATTGCACACAAATTAATACATTATGACAATTAAAAATGGAAATAACATGTACAAAGGCGAGCTTATCTCTATCAAGAGATTTCTTGCAGCAAACCCTGGATGGAAAGTAATTCTCATTCCGACACTGTGTAGATGTTGAACAGAAGCGGAGCAATAATGCATCCTTGACGGACTCCGCGCTAGGGTGGAAGCGGCTTGAAAGTGTCTCGTCTACTCTCACTGACGCAGTCCCATCCTCGTAGTGGCGCCTCAAAAGGCGCACAAGGTGTGTTGGTTGGTATACAATGAGATAGCTAGGTATGTGTTATTGTAATATATAAAAAAAAAAACAAACACCAAATTAATTAACTCTCTACCTGTCTACTAATTACTTAATTAACCACCAAACAAAGAGGTCCCTAAAATGGTGTTGTCACGTCGTTTAATTTACGTCACGGGTTGGCAATTACCCGGGTAGGTATATCGGGTTATCCGACCGCGGGCCCCGGTCCCAGGGGAGTACGGGCCCCGGGTTATTGGGGGAAACTTTTTAATCGGTGGTAGAGAGGATTTTCTTGTTGCCGTCAGTGGGATGTGTCAGTTCAGTTACTTCAGTTTACTTTAGAGTAGCGAGGTCGGGTTAAGACAAATAGAAAAGTAGTTTGGAAATAAAGGTTTGAAAAGTAGTATTTTGTTAGAATGGTCTGCAACGCAATTAACTGGGCCGGCCTTCATTAGTATGTAGGCCGGCCCAGCTAATTTTGTCGCAGATTTTATTTGGTTCATTTTACATCATCTTCATTATTAACATCGACATGTAGGGTTATCAGCAAACACACTAAGCCACAGAATAATACAAAATTGAAAACTTTTCCAAACTTTGTTTGTAACTGCAGTTCCGCCTTATTAAATAGAAAAGTTTGGCTATTGTTTAAATGGGTCGCCGGTTAGCCAAATATTTGGATATTCAGAGTTTGGATTTCTTTACTCGAATAACTACAGGGTGTAACAGAAAGGGATGTATAATAGCTCTAGTGCAAGTGTACTAGCAATAAAAACATTCCTAACTCTTTAATAAATCTATCTACGCTTAACCGTGAGAGAGGGTTGTTAGGGACATAATTCTGAACAACTTTTACTATGGGACCGACTTGATCAGAGCAACTTTATTTGTCACTCCACCATACAGGATCGGCTGAGCGCTAGGCCCGAAATGTACTGAGTTAATAATAATTGAAACAAAAAGTAAACTTTAGAAAAAACCGACTTCCACAAACCCTATTTGATTAGATTGAGTTTAATAAAAACTGTAGAAAAAAACATCCGGACGTTTTGTAAAACTCCTCCTTTAGGAAGTCGGTTAAAAATAAAGTTGCTCTGATCAAGTCGGTCCCTCACCCACACAGAAAGATGTTCAGAATGATGTCCCTAACAACCCTCTCTCACGGTTAAGCGTAGATAGATTTATTAAAGAGTTAGGAATGTTTTTATTGCTAGTACACTTGCACTAGAGCTATTATGGATATTTTGTTGTCGATTTGTTCGCCTAATCACGAGTTGGGAGAAACTACAGAGGGGAAACTATTTCGCTATGTCAAACAAAGTTTTGCTCTCTCTCGTTTTTGGTTTAGCCTTTATGGCCGCAGTACACTGTTGCGCGGGACGAGACATCCCGAGGCCGATCTGACCGAGAGAGTGTACAGCAGCCATTTGAATAGATAAAATCGTAACAGGTCACATATTTAAATAGATTTAGAAAAAGGTTAAAGTTTTACAGTTCGTAGGTTTCACACACACAATAGAAACACAGCATCTAATCCAACGTATATTTGGTTAAACTTGTGGCTTTATCTGATAATTTCCTGCGATTCCGAAGGCGACACGAACTATACTAACTAAACTAATTAAAATGGTGTGTTTGAAAATGGAATCTGTAGCCACCGCGCAAGAGCTGTCGGATTTGAAGGTTGTCAGTTTAGTGCCTTTAGTTCCTCTAGTTTAGTGGTTTTGACACCTCAAGAATAGCCCAATTGTCGGTTAATTAGGACCACTAATTTAGTGCAATAACTGTACCGACACTGTAAGTTATATCGTTTTAAGACCCAAGTCTAATAAACACCCATCTGAAAATAAAATGTTGATTTTGTTCATCAGCAACTTTTACGGTCCCAAGTCCTCAGATCACACAACTGGTTAGCGTGGGTGCTTAGGCCGGGTATCGATTGATGTGAAAAAAGGACGGAGATATGCTATGTTCGCACAGAGCAACAAGGACAGACGAACGTGGGCCTTCTGAGAACAAGATAGCATCAAGAGTTGCGTCAGGAAGAAACGAGACAAGCACACGGTAATTCAATAGAACTTTTTGTTGTATTGTGTAACCTTTTTGTGCTAGTTACTTTATTCATAGCACCTTTGTCTTTTTTGTCGACTGTACCGGCTCATTATATTGAATTAGTTCGTAAAGGCGGTAAGGCAATAATTTCATAATGGCTTACAGTGAATAATTTCATTTGTTATGGAAGTTGTGGTAATTATCTACTGCCGTTGGCTACTTCAGGGTTTTTAAATGTTCGAATTAAACTGTAATAAGGGTAATGATAGGCTGGGAGAATGTAACCAGTCTTATGTAATTAACTTACCTATTAGTTGTTGGTTTTCATTGCTGCTTGAAGTTGCTGGTCGTAATGATTACAAGTGATATAATAGGTATTGTTAATTAGTATGATGATAAAGGGCTTGTTATTTCAGTCTTCATCACTTGACTCCTATCAGTCTGCCCACAGCTGTTAGTCTAGATCTTTAGTGCCATTGCTGATTAGCTCATTAGCTGATCAGCCAACTTCGTATCTCTTCATCGTATTCTTGTAACCACTACTTGACTTCAACGTATGTTAGATTAGAAGTCACTGAATGACTTGATCCTTTTTGCGCAATTTCATCTACGTCTTTTTATCAGTCGATCTTTATCTGCTGTGGGCCGTGACATGACTTAACTTTTTTGCCGGAGCTTGAAATCATATCGAGCTGTTCTCTATGCATCTCCCTCCAGTCTTTAGCACGATAAGGGCAGGCTGTAACTGGGAATGTTCCGATAGGTCTCCTGGACATGGTCCTCCATTATTTCAGTCAGTCGTACTTTTACTTAACTTAACTAGATTACTTATTTATGATAACTATGTTTTTCTCCTTTTTATTTAAGTTCTATCTCTTAATGGAGGTCGGCTATATTGTGGCTGATCGTAATGTTATAGCGAGTGGATGAAATACGTTATCAAAGGTGAGAAACTAAAGAACGACACGCTGATAATAAATCACCACATTTTGAAGACAGCCGTGAAAGTAAGAGCAACACTTAGATTGCTATTAGCACACAATCGTGACGATCAGTGTAATGCGCCGCGCCGCGCATCGTGCAAAGTCACTTCTGCGCGTGAGCACGCGTGAAAGTCCCGCTAGTTACACCAATCACCTATATTTAGAGTGGTGTTATTAGACATGAGCAAATCATACAAGTACAGGCCCCAATATATTAGCACCTGACGAGCTCTATCTAATCTCTCTCTCTCTCTCTCTCTCTCTTTTTCTCTAGCCCATGTCTCTCTTGTTACCTACCTACCCATTCGACAACACGCGACACCTGGTGCTAAAAAAAATTGTGTGACCTGTACATTGATCTCTTACTAGGGAGAAGCTGTACGCCTTTTATACAATTTTTTGTCCTGTGTAATTTTTTGAGTGCCCTATAATTTCTAATTATGAATTTATGATTCTGACTTTATAATATACATTGTAGCATAAAGCAAAGCTTTGTGACGGCGGCGCGTGAAAGGTGATGGATGTCTGACTGAATGCTGATGATGAAATGATGATGAATCTTTATATAATACTAACTAACATTAGCCGCTCTTCTAAAATTAGCCGTAACACCACACCTCGGACACTCCATAGAACGCTCGTAAAATAATCACCTATTACTACTACATAACCAAATGATATTTGTATACGTGCAAATGTGTGCGTAAACTTTGCTAGGGCTGGTGGCGCGGAAAATGCGGCGATATTTAGTATACGCGTCGTCACTCGTCAAGCGTTCAGCCTTGTCTATTGATTCTCTAACCAATCCTTTGACGCCAGGGGTGGGGTGCGGTATCTGAATCAGCGCGGGGAAGGGAGTGGTCGTTCTGTACAGAGTACTATTATCTCTTTTGTGGTAACACCTAACATTAGCCGAAAAACTAGGTTTAGACGCTCACCTAGTATTAGTCCCGGTCAGTTTAGACATTCACCCTTGCATAAATTCCCAACTGGCTTAAAACTTGCATGAAGGTTAGGGACACCATTGTAATGAAATTGTGAAAAGTCTCCATCGATCCCATGTGTGCATTTTTGTTATAAGGGAGTTAATTGAAATTAGTAAAACACGATATTATCACAATTAAGCGGATTCTCCAGCAAGCGACCTAGAAAATCCGTTTGTAAGAGTATCGTGTTTTACTAATTTTAATTGCCATGTCACTCCTGCCATGTCACTTCTGCCATGTCACTCCTGCCATGTCACTTCTGCCATGTCACTCCTGCCATGTCACTCCTGCCATGTCACTCCTGCCATGTCACTCCTGCCATGTCAATCCTGCCATGTCACTCCTGCCATGTCAAGAGGAATTCCTACTGCGTGTTCAAGATCACTGTTTGGGTCCCAAAGTTTATCGGACAATATCCTTTCAAGGCTTCGAATACCTACAAACCAAACCAGAAAATTAACTTCTATGTAAAATCATAGAAAAATGAAAACCTTTACAGGATATCGTCCGAAAAACTTTGGGACCTGGATATAGCTCATATCTATAGTCCAAAGTTCCAAATAAAGTTGGTATTCAAAGACCTAGAAAAATATATAAGTTTTGGAAGGCTTTTTCTCAGCCACTATTATGTCTACAGTCGCAATTTTAGACTCATGTTGTAGATAATTTAGTCTTTATAAATGTCATTGGTAGGTACTTATTCGAAAAACCTCTACCTTTAGACTGAAACTTCTTCCAGCAAACAACAACACTAAACTTAACTGAAATCACTGTCTATGGCAAAGAGCAAACCGGTGTAAAAGTTTCTTCATAAGTGTACTACTACACGATGTTAGTCTCGCTTCCCGCGTCTAGTAATAAAAAGTTCCAGAACAGTCCCATATCCGTAGAAGAGGAATTCCTCCTCCCATTAATGAAAGCATCCCACTTCAGCCCAATAAGTGATTCGTCATCCCACTTCTTAGTCCCAAGGCAAACAGCAAAGGGAAAGGTAAAGAAGGGCCGCGGGAGGAGACGATACCTTTTGTAGAGAATTGACCAATTTTCGTTAATGAAAGGCTATCGTGTGCCGATATGGGAGGCGGGATTTGGTCTTGAATGTCTTCGTTGATTGAACCCTCTGAAGCGTAATTTTAATCCACATAGTATACCTAATTAACTTAACCTTCAAAACCTCGTAGAATGGTTCAATTTAAACCAATGGCCAACCGAGATATATCGGTATCAGAACAAAATAATTGGGCGCCCCTATCTTTAATTCAATTCAATTCAAAAAATTTATTGACCATAAAATCATACATATTACTTAGTCAACGTCAATATAATATTAATATTTTTGTATACTACCGCCCGTTCGGAAGTTGTGGGCTTAGGGATGGAGCAAAGAAGGGCAAGAAACCTCCCCCGTACCTCTTTTAAAATATCAGAGCCTTAAAAATACAATGTTATGTATTTCTACTTAAGTCTAAGGAAATACACCGAGGAGAGACGTACTGACTCAGTCCATCGCCCCTCTTTGGATTTCTGTGCGCTGAGATGGTAAAGACCATGCAGTTTTGTCATCTAAATATTCTTTTACACTGTAATAAGACTTCTTCAATAGGCCGTTTTTGGCATAGTTTTTGAACCTCCCTTCTGGTAGGTCCGTTGCTTCATTAGGTATTTTATTATAAAAACTTACACATACTCCCATAAAAGAGTGAGCAACCTTACTGAGTCTGAGCGCGGGCATAGCAAACTTATTTCTATTTCTAGTGCTAATACTATGATTATGACCTAAGTAAGTCTTAAATAAACCTATGTTTTTTCTGGTATACATGATATTTTCATAAATGTATTGACAGGTAACAGTAAGTATATTGATATTTTTGAATTTGTCCCTTAGTGATTGCCTAGCATCTAGTTGATAGATAGCCCGAATGGCCCTTTTTTGTAAGACAAATATTGTGTTTATATCTGCCGCTCTCCCCCAAAGCAGTATTCCGTAAGACATAATACTATGGAAATAACTAAAGTAAACCAATCTGGCAGTTCCTACATCTGTGATGTGTCTGATTTGCCTGACCGCATAAGCAGCTGAGCTAAGTCTTCGTGAGAGACTAGTTACATTAGGACCCCATTGAAGTTTCGAGTCTATAGTGATTCCAAGGAAAATTGTTTCTTCAACGAGGTCTAGTCTTTCCGTTCCTATGCTTACACTCGTGTCCACCTGCCGCACATTCGGTAAACGGTAAATTGTATACTACCTGTAATGTGTCGGTACGTACCGTAAATATTTACTTGTACATATGATATTTTGGTACCTATTCAAATAGTGGTCGGTCCAAAACTCCAAACTGTGTACAATAGGATAGCCAACATCACCGATATGATCCGAGGCCCCAATTTATATCGCAGTCACAAATACCTACGCCATAATGACTACCGACCTCCGATAGGAGATGGTTTTCGGAGAAAAAGATGGAAGAAGTAAGGATTTCTCAATCCAGTTAAAAACTTTATTATTGACCTTGAGCATAAGTATCTAGACTTTAAAATACAGTCACACTTTATTATTATCTACGATGCAATATGGATATGGATGCAATACTATTTCTATATCCAAAATTACAGTTATTGAAATGATTATTAAAATTATGAAGAACTTTTGGCTGTATCGAAGAATCTATCGACCGCGAGAGATTTTCATAATTACTTCGCTCCTGACAATATGCTGCAGGCAGGGTCCGATTTTGTTCGAAGTATACTTACAACATTCAAAAAGCGGACTGTTAACCTCCTCTTTAGGCATCTCGTCGTAGCCCAAAAGGCCCATTCAACTGGTACCACACAGCCTAAACCTGATTGTGGTACCGTCAGCATCGCGGTAGGTACCGAACGTGTTATAGCAAAAATGTATTACCTGGATCACTTTACAGCAGCATGTTGAAGTAAATCAGTTGGCGTGTTTTGTGTTTGCGCTAACGTTCTGACGCCCGACAAGTATTACCAATGCAAATGACGCCCTATTGGACATTGAGGCGACCGTGTGGGAGCGTTAGCAGCTGTCGGAATTATTGTAGCTTACGCACGCGGCTTTATCCATGTAGTTATAGTTTGGTCAACTTAAGAACACATCCCAGTTCATTGAGTCCTTATAAAATTAAATGCAAATGATTGAATCCCATAAAAAAATCAAAATTTGAGGTCTTTTTAAATAACTTAGGGTCGCTTGCTAGAAGATCCGCTTAATTGTGAAAATATCATGTTTTACTCATTTCAATTAACTCCCTTATCAGTTACATTAGGCTTGTGGCCTGTCAAGTCAATATAGATACTTTTTATGAACTGTAAAAACGGAACTTTTGTTCCTGAGTTCTATGAAATAACCACAGAGTGACGTCATGTAAAGCAAAAGTAAAATACTGTCTTTTTTACACAAAATTGATTTTTTGAAATATATCTACTGGAAATATACAATTCTGAGAATTTCGAGCCATTTTGTACATAATGCTTCAACTTATGACGTGTTCCTAGATTTATTGGATTACTTTGAACGCAAGCGTAATAAGCCTTTCTCTTTCACTACTTCTTTTTAATTAGCTAGAAGAATGAATGATTTGAGTGACTTCCGGTTTACTCTGTGATTTGAGTGAGTGAGACAGAGACAAAAGATACAAAACAGACCGAGAAAGCATGTTAATTATTTTCTTTCTCTTGTTCTTTCATTGTTGTTGTTTGTTTGTCCTTGTCAGTGAAAGTTGTCAACAAACGTCAAGTCAGAGTTGGTAACCATGGCAACTATTATATGGATTTTGACAGCCACTAAATGTAGTTTAATCGCCCAAACTTGGCCTATTATGCAAGACGATATGTAATTATTTTGCTGATTCTATTTTAACTTCACTTATTCTGCGCTTAGCAGCTGATTCAATTTTGGAGAAAGCTGCCCTTAGTCTCTGGTTTTAGTGAAACCGTTTCTAAGTGCGTACCTAAGCATATTATCATAAAAGAAAGAATAATGAACTACCCTCAACAATTTTGCCTTCTAGCTTGAGCCGTTTAGCTCAGCAGCGTTGATAATGACGCAACTCAGTCAGTCAGTCATGTCTTGTTCTTTTAGTATAGGTATTGGTATATGAGATATCATCTGTTTTAGATAAATCAGTTTCATAGTGAAAGTTTTTCAGAATTATGATTATGAGGCCTCTCAATAGCTCGGGTTTTTTCCATTGTTTACGGGAAACCCTATAGGTATTTGAATGCTTTTCGTTGTTGAACCTGGAAGCTACGATGACGAGGATTGTTCCGATCGATTTTATTTGCCTAACATTTTTGTAACGAATTCCAAGAATAATCAGGCCAAAAATAATTATTTATTTTGTCAACCATACACAACTTGTCGTCACGTCAAAGTTGTTTTGATTTTGCCCTTGCTAGTGTGTGTGTTCACTCACATCACAACAGAACTACTCGTGTATTGGTGTACAAATAAAGCACCGTACTCACGTTTCATAAAGTTTTTACTGAATATTCATGGGGTTCATGAATGATTTATGGTCACTTTATCAACCGTGTTAAAGTGTGGTTTTAACAGTGAATTATTTGGGTAGAGTTCATGTTGATTTTAATTGCGCCACTTCGCGCAATTATAATGTTGCTCACGTCATGTGTGGTGGTTTGAAGGTAAAACTAACTAGGATAGGTTATTTTAGGGAAGGATTTTTAAGTTACATTTTACTGCGTTTACTTTACTTGTCCAATATTTGAAACTTACAAACCAAAACTAAATGCGGGCATAAATTGTTCCTCTACACCCCGAGGGGGAAAAGTGTAACGCTATGTTGTAATAAAACCGTCGCATGCTCAAACTTATGAGTAGTAGATACCTAATTTAATTACCTACCTATACTGATTAAAAACTAGTAGAAGATTTCTTTCTCATCCTCGAAATCCTGGCCCAAATTATTCTGTCAACTATACGACAAACTGTGATGAACTGCTTCAGTCTGCTTCCCACCACTCGCTTCTCTGACTCATCAAACAGTACTAAAGTTGAGTAAATACTCCCGTCTGCCTGTCTGTACGGATCCTAACAACACATCGACATAACGAGTTAACTTAGACCTCTCCAGATTACCTCCGTTCTATGCTGGGTGGTCCCGAGAGGAGGGCGTCCAGGGGTCAGGGTATACTGGTTGTATGTGCATATATGAGGGTGTGTTCGTGAGTGGCGTGTTAGCACTCGGATCACCTTCGGCCGACCTCGCGTTTCGACAGAAGTAAACAAAAAGTTACAGCGCGCCTAGAGTGCGATTGCGTTTGGCCGATGGCCATGAGGGAAGATTTGAGTGCCAGAGTGTGGTACCTACAGTCTCTTGGGTTATCTCGTGCTTTGTAGGGAAATAGATGCTTGTGATGGTATGTTAACATAAATAAATAGATAAATCTTTCGACCTTCGATAAGAGAATAGATGTTTGTATTAGGTACCTTGATTTACAAATAATGAACTTACAGAAGGACAAACCAAAAGCAGGTCCAAATCAGAAATCAGGCCCAGAGTTGTTAGTTTTTCCAACGTTGACGCCAATGTTGGATATGTAATGTATGCAAAAACTAAAGACAGCACGCTTTGTTGTGTTTCAAGAATATGCCCTAAATCTCTTTTTTGGAAATGGAAACACTCTCATTCCAAGAATTGTATGTAAGTAATAGGCAAATCATCAAGCCGTCGTCGGTATGACAACGCCATAGGAACCAGAATCACCTTGGCACAAGCGTCATATCTTGATTGTAAATGCCTAAAATGTTCTCGTGTTTACCCTTTGTTTTGTTTACATTAAGTTTACATTAACTAATAAAGGAAGCTCCCTCATAAGCTAATCTCGTTATATCCACTAATTACAGTACAGCACAGAATACCCAAAGGATCCTGCTCACAGATGGAAGTAAACAGAGATCAAAATCGTGATCGAACAAAACAAAATGGTGATCCCAGGGGGGGCAATTCTGGCGCTAGCGAGATCATGTCCATGGTCGAAATATCGATTTTGAGATACTAAAAAACTAAAAAACAAAATAAAATTTAATATTAAGGGGGGCTCCCACAACTAACGTGATCTTTTTGCGGTTTTTTTATAGATAATGGTACAGAACCCTTCGTGCGCGAGTCCGACTCGCACTTGGCCGGTTATTTTTGTAGTACCTAGAAGAAGTTTCCTTCGTTGTTCCACAACTAGCCACATGCAATCTCTGCGTCGCCACTCTGTAACAGCAATACTGAAGGTTAGCGCATGCGCGTTGCAGCGCCCTGCGCGCGCGCCGATTACTGATGAGAGCGCGAATGCCGACCAGTTCTATTTATGTGCGGCCATTGGAGAACTTCTAGAGATAAGCCAGGCAGGAAGTCGCTCATTCTTGCATCGCTAATATACACTATAGGTTTGCGGTGGCCGCCAGGCCTCTGTTATTATACTTACGAGGAATATTTGTATGTAAGTTATGAGTTCTAGAAAACGGCTTAAAACCAAGGTTTGCACAGGCTGTTTAGAAACAACAGCATAGGTATGATTGATGATGTGCGATGAATATGAATAATAATAATCTTTTATTGTGTGTGCCAACTACTGCCAACCAATCGCTGAGCAAAACTCGGTCCCCAGATATTAAGTAAGTATTCATTGAGAACCAGGCGAAATGTTGGAGTGGACGTGAAAACAGATCGAAGGACACGTCTTTTTGGTGTAGCTGAGTTACTACTACGTAAATACGTGCTATGGCAATGTGTAGATTACTGTAGGCGCATGAGACAGCATCAGACAGCCTGGAACAAGGAGTTCCTGTTCCTAGACTCTAGGAAGATGATGATGCAGCGTGGGCTGGACCACATATTAATGTAGTGGTATGCAGGCAGGCGGCTATTTGCATTGCTGATTAAATTATTTTAAATTAGGGGCTTTGGCATCGATAGTCACCGTTGAATTGTAAAAACCGTGATATTATACTACGATTATAAAAATGCTTTTTTTGGTACTTACAAGTCAACCTAACACGAAGGATTCACCTACCCTGACCCACCACTTTGCCCAGACATTCATCATTTCAGTTTATCAACTAACGCGGTATTTGTGAAGTACGGCACGGTTTACAATTTATCGACAGATTACAATCTAACGAATTTTAATTCGTTAGATTGTAATCTAACGGATTTCACAATTTCACGGTGACAGATAGAAAACGACTGTAAGGAGCGCTTTCCTGAACTTACTTGCTTAGTAATTTGGCTCAAAAGCACGGCATGAATTTAACAGCTCTCATTGCCACTAAATACTTTTAATATAGCCAAAAAGCAATGTTTTCTGGCACAGGATATTGGATACCTATTATATTAAAGGATGTACTTAATTGGAATTCAGGCAAAAAATGCCCAAAGAGAAATGTGGGCAGATTTACCCCTTGGTCCCATCGCTATTGAATCCCAATAAAAACTCTACGACCAAAACATCGTAAACATTTTAATACCACCAACACAAATACATGTGAAGAATATTTATTGAAGTAGGGTTAACGAAAATAAATTCTGACCAACGGCGAAGCTAACGACCCCTTTGGGAAACAACCCTTTACAATCTTCACCGGTTTATGTTGACTTTTCATCCCTAATAAAGGTTGCTGGTAGAAATCTCGTTGGTTCGCATTTGTACTTATTCGAAATAAAGGGCATTCTAATCTAATTCTAACGATGGTGGAAATCATCGCGAGAAAATCTTTATAATTCCGTAGTTGCGACGATGGTATAATATTTTAAGTGCCTTCCAGTGCCAGCAACGCACCGTGTGCGTTTTACGAAATGTTCACCTCATGTCAGTAACGCACCGTATGCGTTTTGGTAGTGGTCTTAATAATTTTCGTAGTTAATGTTTATATTCTAAAAACCGGCCAAGTGCGAGTATGACTCGCGCACCAAGGGTTCCGATCACACTTGGAGAGCGTAACACGTGTAATTAGGTTTCCACATAAAAAACTAAAGTGTGATGTCATCCATGTAAACCAAATTGAATATTTTTTTAGAAAGACAGAAATTTGCAGTTTTCAGATTTCTCCCTTTACTTGTGCTATAAGACCTTCCTTCATTCCAAATTTCATGACCCTAGGCCAACCGGAAGTACCCTATAGGTTTTGATTCCCTTGCGAGTTCCACGCGAGTTCATACAAATTCAGCAAAATTATGACTTAATATCGCGGTATCTTTTGATTGCGTGGACCATAGACTTGAGTTATTGATATTAATTTCAACATGATATTTTTGACCGAGCGAGCGAAGCGAGCGAAGCTTCTCCGTTTCAGGTTTGGGCAAAAATGCTTTCGTATGTCCGGTTGTTCTCCTCTACAGGTCGCATTTATGAACCGATTCTCGTGAAATTTTGTGAGCAGGTTGGAAAAATAAATAGAATTTTTTACTCGAGCCAGTTTTTTGATTTTTTTCAAAATGGCGGAGATATGGGGTATTAAAATGTAAAAAAATCGCTACAACCCAAACGGCTCGATGGATATTAACAAATGAGGTGTCGTTGGATTCGTAGACCGAGCGAGCGAAGCGAGCGAAGCGTCTCCGTTTCAGGTTTGGGCAAAAATGCTTTCGTATGTCCGGTTGTTCTCCTCTACAGGTCGCATTTATGAACCGATTCTCGTGAAATTTTGTGAGCAGGT
This sequence comes from Argyresthia albistria, assembly GCA_963457715.1. Classification (NCBI taxonomy): domain Eukaryota; kingdom Metazoa; phylum Arthropoda; class Insecta; order Lepidoptera; family Argyresthiidae; genus Argyresthia; species Argyresthia albistria. The sequence continues at coordinate 3,779,260 of OY735257.1, read as the reverse complement.
TGGAAAAATAAATAGAATTTTTTACTCGAGCCAGTTTTTTGATTTTTTTCAAAATGGCGGAGATATAGGGTATTAAAATGTAAAAAAATCGCTACAACCCAAACGGCTCGATGGATATTAACAAATGAGGTGTCGTTGGATTCGTAAAGACCATGAGAGTGAAACAGATTATATAATTTTAGTAAAAAGTCAATAGGTTGTATTAAAGATCGCGAAATGTAGTTTACAAAGTTATTGGTGCGGCTACTTTCATACTGCATGTACGTAACCAGGTACATTCATAAGTTTGTATGTGTTATTGAAAGAAAATTATTTGGGTTATTTTTTTTATGTGTGTTAGCAGTTCAGCTTTCCCACCGACCGACATACTCGCGAGGTCTACAGCTCACAGAGCCACTAGTATCTTATAGTCCAGTTTATTTATATTCTGGATCCCAAAAATAAATCCTTAAAATTGAGCCACTTCTACAGTCTTTGAAGCTTGATTTTTCTACTTTTACATTACTAATACTTAAGGAGCAAAAAAGTAAAGATATGATTAAAAAAGAAGGGTTAAAGATATCGGTTACTCAGTGGAAGTTGTTCAGTATGATGTTTAGAACAAACTCTCGTGTCGGGGTATAAACTAGTCACGGCAGTGCGTCCGGCGCGTTAAGTGCGGCACTGGTCAATCAAAAGTGATAGCCGTGCCACCAATGCACACGTAGCGTTTTCACGTTTTTCTCAATAATTGCCAAAATTCGCAATTTTATCGATCTGTACTTTAATCATAATTAGTGTCTAATTTTCTATTTAATTCAACAATAAAATTTAGTGGCAGCCGGGAGATGTTAAGAAATTTTAGGTGGCACGCTAAGGGTTAATGAATTAGGTCTTGTATGTTAGATGTGCCCAATTGATTTTAAAGTTCCGGGCGGACAAATCGATTACCAATTCCTTTCAAAATCAACCACCTCAACCCTGTTTAGGTAAAAAAAAGGTTATCTTGTATCCTCCCACACCCCTCTTTCATCTTTCCTAGTTTATTATTCTTCAATATCAGATACCTTAGTAGCGTAAAAATCACTATTTCAACCTCGTAACATATTCACTCCCTTAACTTTAGAGGGTGTTCACTCAGTGGGTGCTTCTTGACTCGGCAAATATTCTTCGGAAGTATTCAATCTGACCATTATGAAACTTTCATATAATTAGGGAATAAACCTGGCTTTAAAAGTAAAGTAAAAGTAAAAGTTGTTTATTTCTTAGAAACTGTTAAAAAACACAAAACAAGACTGCCCAGTAAGTAATAAGAATACTTGTGTTGGGAATGACGAGTCTTCTTCTTCTTCTCTTAAGATTCTCTCTCTCTTCTTAACTTCTCTTAAGATTCTAGCGTACAGTTAATATGTAAACATTTTTAATTAAAAAGATTCAAAAACACTACTTGAATGCAATTATTACTTGTAATAATTGGTTAGGTTTGGGAGTTTAGGAGGAAACGCGTACGGTGGTGAAATTTCGAAACAGTATCAGTAGGTACTTTTGTGATGATAATGTAGCATTTTCCTTCATTGTATCTTGTCACATACTTATCTCGATTCCTTTCATCAATTACAGTCGCCTGAATTAGAGAGATCAAACGGTCCAACCAACATCAATTTAAAATAACAAACATCTCTCAAAACATTAATTTGACAAATGGACAGGGATTACGATAGATTTTCTAGATGCAGAGTAAAGGGTTCACTTAGGAACGACCCCTTCAAGTCAAGAGTTTTTCTTTGTTTGTGTTTTCTGTTACGCTCCTTTTCAATTTCACGGTGGCTTTCCCATCCCTACGCTGTTCGTTGAATAAATTATTGTCGCACCTCATAAAACTGGGACGTGATGTTTGCTTTGTGGCGAGACGCGCATTTTTTACCGAGTGGGGATTTAGGGTGTTTATCGTGAGGTTTTCCTTTCAGCGGTGCGGATTATTAGACGGAGGGCTGCTAATGTACAAATTAGAAGGGCAAATAAAAACTAATCTTGTTGAGGTTAAGATAAAATGGGGTCTTCTAGAATGTTGTGCGTGTTTGTCTTGAGTTGTAGGCCTATTGTACAAGCATGAACGAAATAATTATAGTAGTTCATGAAACTGTTGCATACCTAGTTATGTGCAGTTTCATACACTACTTTATCTACTCTCATAATTAATTGTCTCTCATACAAAAATCAAAGTTAAATCACAAAAATATTTCCACATACTTAAATCAGTGCTTAGACACAAAACGTTGTCACGTCGTCATCACGTTGAAGTTATGTTGCCGCCAAAACCTAGCATATCACAGCGCAGCATGCGCGGAGCATAGGCCACACTATCAAACCTCAGAACAATGAACCTCTTTGTTTAAATCTTTCTGCCTCCAAGCACTTATCCTCAGTACTTATCAAACACTTGAGTGGTTGTTTGGTTGTCAAATACTTAAAAAAATCTTTCCAAAGATACAGACTATCAAACACCTTGGCTGTACGGTTTCAAGACCCTTGCCTTTCCCAAAAAAAGTAGAACTGTATCGTTATGGAAAAAAAGTTTAATAATAACATTAGTTTTGTTCGAGAAGTAGTGTTATTATTAAAAATAATAATTTGATTACTGTATTGCGTTTATAAATACGTCATTATGAATTTGATTTATAATTCGAACTTTAGGACATGAGAGTAGATAAACTTAATTATGTTAAATTTGTTAAACTTCTTAGATTGTTCGAGAAATTATGAAACAGTTTTACTTTACTGTTTATTAGCGAAACCATAGTAATGTTTCTTTTCTGTATTCAGCGTGGTATAGTAAATTGACGAATTTCCAATCCAAAATAGGACCTAAACAGTGTCTGTCAAATTGACATTGTAAAAGGTATCACTATTGTCACAGATGTCTGTAGTTTTGAGATTATTCCTTCTTATTCGGCACGCATGTCTACTGTCTACCCCTCATTTCGAATACAGAAACGCGAGTATAATGTCTGCTTTGAGTAATAAAATGTCTGCAAGTCTGCAACTGTCTGTGAACTTTCAAACTAGAATTCGCTCTACGATAAAGTTATTGCAATAGATGCAGGTAGATGCAGCCAGTTTTATAAAGCATGCGCAACATGACACATGCCTTGAGGGGAAAGTTCCTATGAGTTACTCTTAGTCGTCGAAGTTATGGGCCTATTAGACTACGCTGTCGGCAGGGCCCTGTCTGACTCACTGTCTCTTTCTAGTCGTTCCATATGAGTGAGACGTCTATACAAATCGTGCCCTGCCGACAGCGTAATGTAATAAGCTCTTTAGTCTACGTTTAGTGTTGTTCTCTTGTGTGGATAGATGTCGATGTCTATTGCGAATTTTCCTAATCAGGCCTGGTCTACATTTATTTATTTGTTCGACCCAAGCGACCAATAGTGTGAGGTCGCTCGCTACATCAAGTTCAAGTTCAAGTTCAAGTTCAAATTTTTTATTGACCATAAAATCATACATATTACTTAGTCAACGTCAATATAATATTAATATTTTTGTATACTACCGCCCGTTCGGAAGTTGTGGGCTTAGGGATGGAGCAAAGAAGGGCAAGAAACCTCCCCCGTACCTCTTTTTAAAATATCAGAGCCTTAAAAATACAATGTTATGTATTTCTACTTAAGTCTAAGGAAATACACCGAGGAGAGACGTACTGACTCAGTCCATCGCCCCTCTTTGGATTTCTGTGCGCTGAGATGGTAAAGACCATGCAGTTTTGTCATCTAAATATTCTTTTACACTGTAATAAGATTTCTTCAATAGGCCGTTTTTGACATAGTTTTTGAACCTCCTTTCTGGTAGGTCCGTTGCTTCATCAATGATTCCGCTGAAATTGCTGCCACGATCAGAGTCAAGATTAACTGTATTTTTTAGTTCCCACAATACTCGGTATCCTAGTTTGGGACCAGAATGTATATATGCCTAGATTTACATGTATGTGTACAAAATACTAAGTATGTGTGACTAGCCTAGCCTAAGAAAATATCAAGTACTCACTTAACAAGGTTACTTTCGTCGAATCCACTAAAATCCTTGTGTTCGGATCTTGTTGGATCTTCTTTGTTTGTATTCTTACTCGCACCTTTACTGAACTTTTTTTAACCGTACGAGGAGCAGTCCACAGACAAGTTTAAGCTGCATCGATACTTTCCAGTTCCTTTTCATTAACTCTTGTTGGTCCTGTTTAAGGACTCTGCGCAAAATTCTCCAAGGAAACTTGTTCCACGACGACCGCCAATTTATTATTCTACTTCCAGACTTGCCACGAATATTTCGCTAAGGTTACCAGCACAAACGTAATCCTTAATAAAATGGATCCAAGATACAAATTGGCACGAAAACTGCGAAGCGATAAGACAGACTGGAATCGGACATCGAATGATTACCAGCATCAAGGATTTGAATTTAGAATATCCTATGACCAAACTGATTCCTATCCAATTTCGACTTTCGGAGGGTAAAATGAAGGTTGAAATTGGTGTAAGTATCGAAGGGAATATGGTATTTCGAAAATGTTGCGGGTAGAAGCAATGAGAGAGGGCGTGCGATAAATAACTACCTTTGTGCCGTCAACGTTCGCCGCTATTAAAATATATTTCGAGATTATTCCGATTTTTTTCGTTGAGTTGGCCGGGTTCCTAATTACAAGACTACGGGTCGTGACCGGATGGGATTATACAGAATAGACATTTGGCCCCACACTAAGATTCCCAAGTTGTGGGAAACAAAAACAGGGTTTAGGTTAGGTATTTGCTTTTCTCTATCCGGGATACGAACCCGGGACTTCCCGTCTCTGAGGAAGATACTCGGCCGCTGCGCCACAGAGGTTTTTACATAGGTATTCCACGAGAAAATCATCGGGTGTTTTATTCTACAGAAATCATCTCTACAAGTGATGTAGGCTGGTAATTACTCCTGGAATAGGAATCCCATACCTATTGGGATTATGAATGTACAAGAAAACCTAGAGATAAGTATCAAGGCTAAGTAAGTATGTAAGTAGTAAGTAGTAGGTACATACTGCCGTACAATTACGAATGCCTTGGGTGGGTACGTTACCTCTAGATTACTAGCGCCATCTGTTGACAATCTGACTATCAACTCGAAAATATTGCTCGTTTTCAGTAATATCAGGAAAATGTTATTTCAGAATCCACACTTGGTCTTTTCTTTAAAGATTCCTCTAAGAGATTAATAAAGTTAAGGCCTAATTAATTTACTAGCTAATCGATTGAACACTCTTTTCACAAGAGTATTTGGTTTGTTGTTGTCTATATACTTTTCCGATTCAACCACGGTCCACGGTATGAAAAAATCTCTTGTTAGAGATACGTTCGCCTTTGTACAATTTTATCTTATAAGTTTTCTCTATGACTTGATTGCAATACAACAATTAAAATTATGAATTCGGAACTACTGGAATACCTGAAAAGTGATAAAATAACAGAGAATAGAAGTCAGGATGCCTATACTGGTAAATAAAGTAGCGTAGCAACAGATAAAGGCTAAATCTCAACGCTATCACATCCATCAGACACGAGGCGCAAAGCAAAGTCACTGAATCGGATATATCTCTCGTTGCGGGTGTGGATGTAGCATAACATATTGGTGGGTGCTTCTGCTAACGGTACTAAATCACGTCGCAAACGACATTTCTTCCGGTTTCCACCGACACTGGCTGCCTCAAGTGAAGATAGCAAATGCGCTATCGGGTACGGATAGCAGAGAAAGACTAGAATTAGACCAGAATTTCTGGTTACTTATAATTGCAACTAAATGACCCCTCAGTGACAATGACGACGCTGATCTTTAGGCAAATAATAGTAGAAATTAAGGTTTAACAATTAAACCTTATCTTCTTCCATCACATGCCTAAAAAGATACTCCAAACTACAAATTGTGCCGTTGCCCGCAATGTTACCATTTGTGGGAATATAATGTGGGCTATTCTTGAGGTGTCAAAAGCACTAAACTAGAGGAACTAAAGGCACTAAACTGACAACCTTTAAATCTGACAGCTCTTGCGCGGTGGCCACAGATTCCATTTTCAAACACACCAATGTCACAGAAGAGATAATAGTACTCCGTATGTATGCCAATGTTTTAATTAGTCTAGTTAGTATCGTTCGTGTTGCCTTCGGAATCGCACGCAATGTATGGGGGCATATTGCCGGACAAACGGCAACATTGCCGGCAACGGCACATCACTACTCCAAACGCCAGACAGACTTGTTGTTTTCGTTTGTTTACTTTGAGAAAATACAGACATTGCCATTCTGATATGATAACTTAAGAAGAAAGTACCTAATGTAAATAAATATTGCCTTAGATCCCTGTATTTTTTTGCGAACGCTACAAGGGGCGTGGCGTCACACGTCGCCCGACACTCAACTCTTCTCATTATTTAGATATTAATCCTCCCTCACCCTCCAACTCAGTGAATTATAGTGGAGATACAGACAATTTAGATACTTACAACTCGGCCCATGAAAATGCCAACTCACATTTTACTAGGCTCTGAATTTAGAATAGAATAGAATAGAAATGCTTATTTATTTGCTGCATCAGCATAGACACGCAAATTATTAAAGAAATACAAGGCAACTCAGAGCACAGTTTAAAACAAATACAGCCAATATTAATATCATTCACCATTTTTAAATCAAAAGAAATAAAATAAAAAAATATAAAGTTACGCACACGAACTGAACTATGTGCACATGCTGCGACAGCAAAAGGGCTCAGACACAGCATAGTCACAGGAGGACCTGTGACGCTGGTTTTCAGTCTGGGACCCAGAAAGTAAGGTGTATAGTAAGGTGTTAGATTCTTTAGTGTCGCCAGGTGCCAGGTGTAACCTAAACTAAAAAAAACTAAACAAAATATTAAACGAAATGGTATATGTAATGTCCAAAATAAACATAAATGCAAAATTAAATATAAATAAATGTCAGTGCTGTTTTTTTTTAATTGCTGAAATTTCCACACTCTATATGTTAAACTATCGATCAAACTGATATTTTTTGAAACCACCACTTTTACCCAGTACATTTTGGCCTGAGTAGATCAGCTGATTTGTATGGGGAAGTGAAAAATAAAGTTGCTCTAATCAAATCGGTTTCATAATAAAAGTTGCTCAGAATGATGATTAATTCATTACTCCTTGTATAAGAATTTGCTTTTGGACTCAGGTTCAATTTGATTGCTTCTTTGTTATGCATATCTGTTTCAAAAGACACTTCTGTCATAGTGTATACAGTACTGATGGTATTTCGAGTTCTAGGTACGGTACGAAGTTCACTAGCAGTAGCTTTGTAATAGTTTCCCTTCCCTGAGTCTCTGTCACGACTCGGTGAGATCAGGTTTTTAATCAATTTGTAGATGACATCCTTTTATCTTTGTCTGCATTCTCAGTTCGTTTCGCAACAATTTGTAGATCTAACTTAGAAAATCTAGGTGTAAATGAGTTAACGCAAAATGAGAAACGACTTTGTTAAGGACATAATTCTAAGCAACTTTGATTTTGAAACCGATTTGATCAGAGCAACTTCATTTTTCACTTCCCAGTACATTTTGGCCTGAGTGGATCAGCTGATTTGTATGGAGAAGTGATAAAAGTTGCTCAGAATGATGTCCCTAACAAAGCAGTTTCTCATTTTGCGTTAATTCATTTACACCTTGTATAAGTTACAGTAAATTATACAAAAGAACTGAATCTCGCAATTGCCAATTTAATATTGCACTGATTCTAAAAGCCAAGCCCAGAAATCCCAACTGCAAAAAATTGTGAAACCGGAGTATTGTTAATCACCGACTTTATGACAAACTTAGCACCATCCTCCTCATAATTTTAATCCCAAAAGGCACTTACAACCCCACAGAGACGGTGAACTCATGAAAATTAATTGTTTGTACTTCACTAAAGCTACGCAAATTATCACCATCTTTAATTTTGATAACGACTTTTTTTCCTATCGCACAGCCACTGCGTTTTGTGCAATGGTGTGAAGATGATTGATGCAGGGATCAAGCGGCATTGGATACATGTTGCTGCGATATTGCTGTTGGATGGTTTGTCGTTGAGGGTTTCGTGAGAGAAATCTCGGTGTACTAATTGCACGGGACACATAAAAGAACTCGCGCACTTTCGTTATTTGTGAGTTAATTGTTTTTCGTTTGTAATAAAAAGTTATTACATTTTATTACGTGGAATAAGGAGGTAATTTATTGTAGGTAGATATTAGAAATGGAATGATAATAGATATTGACGATAGATTTTAATAAAACAGGTGTTTGGAAATTTTCTATTTTCATGACTCTGCTGCTGACAAAGGCTAGGGCCCGTGATAATAATTCGCTCTTATCGTTTTAACAGGATGGAAATATTTTAACGACGCAATTGTAATTAAACCCAGATATTTTACGATGTTTTGTTCCTGTTTTCTTGTTACACACGTGCTACTAATTACATTCGTACTGTGTCAGTCGAGTGCTAGTTAACACGGTACGGGGACGCAACGTCATATGCCGTTTCAAAGTTAACATAATAACCGGCCAAGTGCGAGTCGGACTCGCGCACGAAGGGTTCCGTGCCATTATCTATAAAAAACCGCAAAAAAAATGTATGGGAGCCCCCCCTAAATATTAATCTAATTTTAATTTAATTATTTATTTTTTAAGTAAATAATATACTCAATATATTGTAAACATTTTAAGCGTCTACCTGCTACCATTATCAATATCCAGCAAAAATGAGCAAAAAAATCACGTTTGTTGTATGGGAGCCCCCCTTAATATTAAATTTCTTTTAATTTTTAGTATTTGTTGTTATAGCGGCAACAGAAATACATCATCTGTGAAAATTTCAACTGTCTAGCTACCACGGTTCATGAGATACAGCCTGGTGACAGACGGACGGACGGACGGACAGACGGACAGCGAAGTCTCAGTAATAGGGTCCCGTTTGGCACCCTTCGGGTACGGAACCCTAAAAATGATATTGTAACGTGATAAGAACTTTACTCCCTAACTTTACCCTAACTTTACTAAATTTTAATTTGATAAACATAGCGTCATGCCTTATTCCGTACGGGTTGGCAGAGGCTCAGTTGTGCTCACGATGTTATTTGCTTTTAATAGCGAGTTAAACCACGAGTAAACGCTTCTTTTAATAACCTATCTATCCTTAATCTGCAGAAAGATAGGGTAAAATTTTAAGTAATTTCATAGCGAATCTGTCAAATCTGACTGTAAGTAGTAATGTGAAAATCATGGATAATTGTGGTAAATGATCAAGTTCTAGATTGAAACTGATTTATTTATTGCCATGGCAACCATGCCATAGACTCATACTACAATAATCAGAGTCATTTAATGAACAATTGAACCCATTCCAAACAATCATACAAAATACTTTACTTAATCATTCATGTTTTATTCATCATTGAACCGAGTACAATCAAGGCATAAGCGTCATAACTAGAACATGAGATAACGCTTAACTCGTGTACACTTTGTCAACTCCATATAAATATTTATGGTGTTGTAAAAAAAATATTTGCGCAAAGTATTTTCGGAATGAGCATCATTGCAACTAGGCCAAACAGTAACAAAGGTTCCTTGAAACCCGACTCGTGCTAACTAGTGCTAATATTGTTAAGCGTTTTAGCAACTCCCAATTAGCACAATGCACGGTTCACGAGCTCAAATGTAGTCATGCCAACGACGGTGCTTTGGCTTTAGAAGGTAGCTACTGCTGTAGTTATAATTAATGATACTTGCCTGTGCATTTAGTTCCGGTGAACTTGTTGCCTTGTTCATTTGCATTGCATTTTGCATTATTTAACAAGTGTCAGTAACATAGATTTAGACTATATATTAGTGTGGCAGTGTTAGGAAAACTGATGCCTCCATTAAAATACTAATCATGCTATTTCAAAACATTGAAATCCAAAAGAGATTTTAATTTTTGTGAAATTGGGTCACAATCACAATCCATATAAAGTCAACTGACTATATCACCGCCGCTACCGCGGATAATCTAGGAAATTGCCTGACCTAGGTCCTGCTATCAGAAACTTTGTTACGCCAATACAACGAGCCCGAGTTGCGTCATCTCCCGCCTTGCACCCCGCACCTCACGCCCTCCCTCGCCCAGCGCCGCTCTCCGTCCCGCTCTCAAGCCACCCTCGCGGCAGTGTCGCGAGAGCTCCATCGAAAGAGCCACGCCAAAATGGACTTCGACTCCGGAGAAATGGCGTACCTAAAAGATGAAACCACTTCAGATACCGACAGCCCCAGCGCCAGCAAACGAGACGCCAGGATCAACTGGTCCTCAGAAAACACCCTCAAACTGATATCCTTGTTGAAAAACGACTGTCGTGAACTATGGGACACAAAGCATCCGTTGAACAAAGGACGCACGGCTCGAAACGCGCGCCACGAGTTCTTAGCGGAAGTTTTTCAGACCACAACTGATGAGATTAGCAGGAAGATTCACAACTTGAGGGCGCAATTTCACAGTGAGCTGCGGAAGATTAAGCGGCGGCAGTCGGGGGGTGACGACTGGGGGGTGGGGGGGCGCAGTTCGTGGGAGTACTTCGACGCATTGGCTTTTTTGGTGCCAGCGCCCTCGGAATTGCCAGTTGCTGCCGATGGCGTCAATTTAGCGGTGGGTGATTTGTTTGCTTGATACTCTTGAAAGTTTCACAATACACATAGGTTGAAGATTTATTTTGCTATCAACACCTACCTACCCACATTTGTCAACACTGTTCAAATAAATTTCCCTTAATTTCTTCTGTTCCGCAGCTGGCAGAGTTTCAAGCCAACGAGGAAGTAGAATTCGGGCTAGCACCTCGCTCGTGGGCTACCAACAAAACCAGCACAGCAGGTCCTGTAGCCATGACAACTAGTACCTGCAGCTCCAGGATACCAGAATCGTCTGCGGCCAACTCGCCTCACTACCTTCAGATGTGGACTACCGGAGAGGTGCCGAGGCTGAGATCTGGGCCAAGTACTGATGAAAGTCAGGTAAGCTGTTACCAACCTGCCAATTTATGTGGGAAGCAACAAACAGAGGTCTTGTTGTTTGCTTGAAACCCTAGTAAAGAGAGCGTATTTGAGCAGGATACACTTACCGTAGGACTGGGTCTGATTCAGGACTGCAAAAACACATTAATGGGCCATGGTGATGGTGATGTTAGTTCAGTGACAGAAGCCCTAATATTTATACGTGTACATGTACAACCCCAAAGATATGGATAGTATAGTCATAACTATTATCTAATCTGTGGTATAGTGCTGATCTGCATAAAATTATTAGGCACACCGTCGAAGCGATTCAGTTATTATTATGTAAAAATATCTGCTATTATTAATAATAACCACCTAACAGAACAAAAGAGCTGGGTCCTTTGTGGACTTTGGACGAGCCAGTAGCTTAAGAGACTATGGAGAACCTGACATGACATTTTTGTCCTTAGATTTTCGGTGACTTCGTAGCTTCAGAGCTAAGGACTCTTCGCTCAAACGAGTCCAGAAAGACACTTAAACGCCTCATCCAGAAGGCCATTATCCAAGTTGGTGAAGATGAAGACATGGCTGCTATATCCTAGTGGAACCCTTGGGGCTCTGAATCTGAGCCCTAGGATAAGGAGATACGGAAGAATGAATGCTTTTGCCTGTAATACCATTGCTTTTCAACCGACTTCAAAAAAAGGAGGAGGTTCTCAATTCGACCCGTATGTTTTTTTTTTTCTATGTTTGTTACGCGATTGCTCCGCCAATTATGAACCGATTTGAACAAATCTTTTTTCGGCGTATAGGTAATATCTCAAGGGTGGTCCCATTGACACCAGGTCAGGATCTGATGATGGGATCCTGGAGAAATCGAGAGAACTCTTCAAATATTATAGGCAGAACTATAGTGATTTTTGTGTTTTTCATAATAACTCGTGCAAATGCACATGGTAAGCATAATATTGTGATGCGGAACTGCTGATGAAGACCACATATGGCCACCAGATAGTGCTCAATACTAGGTACAAATACAATGCGTGGCTGACGGGCAGGCAACGCATAGCCTAAACCGGTGGACCTAGAGCCATGAAACTTTGTACAGGGGTTCCTTAGTCGCGTGGGGTAGCACTGATATAGCATTTGACAAAATTAATTCCCCAAGGGAGGGGGGGATAAGGGGTTACAGTTAGTATTAAACTCAATCTAATCAAATAGGGTTTGTGGAAGTCGGTTTTTTCTAAAGTTTACTTTTTGTTTCAATTATGTTGTGATTAGATTATGTAGAATAATAAAAATGTATTAGTTCTATGTCTGTGTCATCAACTGTAAGCACAAATAGTTTTATACGAATTTAAATAATTCAATAAACTGTTCATAACGCTAAGTGTTTGTTTGTCTATGGATATAATAGTGTTATTATATTAAGATTCAACTCAATCCAATCCAAAAGCGTATTTAAAAATAAAACCCTAGAAAAAATGTAAAGATTTTCTGTGTGAAATAAACGCGTCTAGATGCCTCTAGCGAAAAGCTGTCAAATCATTGTTTCCTGTCAAAACACATTTGCCCCCTATAAACAAACACATTAATGACAAGTCTCTGCTTCCGGTGCAAAACAAAAATAATTGCCACGAACTGAATTTATCATGGTTCTAAGTTCAATAAGTGTCAAGCAGCGGGTCACCAGAAAATACATTTGTTATTGGTTGTACCCTCATAGCACCTAAATTGTTGGTTATCAGCTGCTGGTGTTGCCTTACCTACCCACACCATATTGATTCCTTTTAATAATTTTAAAAAGCGACCCCGTGTCTATTGCTATAAGGGTTGTTAAGTGGCACGAAGGTACGAAGGATTTTGAGATCAGTGTTGAGGTAATAGAGCTCATAAAATGATGTATTTCTGAGTGATATGATTGTCAGTGCGATATTGATCGAAAGGGGGTAAAGGTTAGTTATTTTGGGCATCCAGTTGTATTGGCTTATCGTAAATTATCTTTGACTGCATGTAGAGTTTTAATAAATAAATGTCGTCTCAATTTATTCTCAGCGCGTTTTGTTTACCTATTACATTAACTCCAACATAGAGTGTACACTGTAACTATATTCTTGAGGTAGGTCGGTGAGGTAAGTCACCCGTTTTCACTTGTTTAATACAATCCCCTACATCTGGATTTTTATCAAAATTACTCCTTATCTCATCGTAATGGCCCCCCTGCTCTGAAAAGCTCAAGGCAGACGGTGTTCTCACGTTTTTTGGCCTAGTTGACATGCACGTATATCTGTCCAAGTTGAAAATGAATTAACTGGACCCCTGTACCTACCCTTCATTATCGAATAATCCACTAGTAAAAAATGCATAGCATCGCTGCTCTTACTGACACGGCCTGCAGATAAAGATCAGCACATACTGCCGCCCTCGTATCCATTGTTTACTTATTAAGGACATTAGTCGAGGTCGGGATAACAGCGACTGCTAATTTGTGTCGGCACATTGTGCGATGCGCCTTTTTTGGATGGTATGCGTTGTCATGGATGGTATGGTAATCCGGGAAGAGGGAATTTCAGGCTGCCCTTTTAATATTAATGTCGGACGATCTAAGCGGGCTCTTGTGTTTTTCAAAAGGTGCGAAGATCGCTTATGTATTTAATATATTTATAACACATTACTTTTTTGAAACCTTTACTTTTATTTGGTAGGTAGGTACACTCGAATTAACATTATAACGTAGAAAAAAGATTAACCAAGGCAACTACAAAATCTTTTACTTTGACTTTTAATTTTTTTAAATGGCATTGTTTCACTGGCCAACCAAAAACTGTCTGTTATATAAAATTATTAACACGTTCACGTCCACTTACGTTTATAGCCGACCTTTTAGATTAGATAAAAGTTTCGAAAAACGCTCTACCATTAGATTGCATTGACCTAGAAGTTGGATTTTTCACAGCTTTAAAGTATAACAGACCTAAGCAACAACAATATCAATTTCAGATTGATACTACTACGAGTTCCTGAAAAGAAATGTATTGATAGACGGACAGACGACGATGACGACAGACGAATAGACAGACAGACGGACAAAGAAGTGGTCATATGAAGTGATAAGGATCGGAAGCCAAAAAGTACCAAAAATAAAGAAAACTTTTATTTTGTTAGGTACCCTATTTTTCCTTTATTTTCATAGATATAAATAAACTCTGTTGTGAAGCAATCACTTGCAGTTTGGTTATTATTACGGTTTCTTAAGGTCTATATAATAATTACAATATTCTTCATTTTACGCCTAATCAAGGCACCACCGTAATTCATTTCCGAGCACAAGAACTAATGCATAAATCTTTCCTTCGACTACTCTCGGCAATAAGAATTAAATTCGCATGTGCCTGCCGCCGCCGCCCGCCGGCCGGTCCATGCCTCGACTGTGTTTCATCTCGCTCTGACTTACTGCGTCCGTCTTGCTTTGGCGGCCAACGACCCGCGTATACCATCACTGACAGCCGCATCTCGAAAGACGCAATTGAAAGGTTTTCAGACCTCATACAGTTTAATGGAAGGGCATGGGCTGATCAATTGTAGTTTATCAAATGATAGTCACTGGGCCTCACCTAATCGCTATATCGCTTTTTAAAATAAACGGTCAAGTGCGAGTAGGTAGGGCTCACGCACCAAGGGTTCCGACCACACGTGTAGAGAGCGTAACACGTGTAATTAGGTTTCCACAAAAAACTAAAGTATGATGTCATCTATATAAACCAAATTGAATATTTTTGTAGAAAGACATAAATTTGCATTTTTAAGATTTTTCCCTTTACTTGTGCTGTAAGACCATGCTTTGTGCCGAATTTCATGATTTTAGGCCTATGGGAAGTTCCCTTTAGGTTTGGGGTCCATTGCGATTACTATGAAAATCTATTTTACAGCATAAACGGTCGTAGTGTTCGATTGCGATGACCTAGAAGGTTGATATTTTTACAGCTACATTCGACTACAGATCTTAATAATTTATATATAATTTCAGCTTGATACGTCTTCACGTTCTTGATATAAAAGGTCTTGACACACAGACGGACAGACTGACAGACGGACAGACGGACGGACGGCCAACAAAGTGATCCTTTAAGGGTTCCTTTTTTTTCTTTTTAAGGATCGAAACCCTAAGAAGGTTCAATATACCTACCCCATATTTCAAAGCCCTGATGGCTAATATTAGTTAAAGTTTCGCTACTAATAAATCTTCACTCCTTAGCCTGAACATGATACACAGTGGCATGGCAGTCCACTGGAACTAATAATACTTAGTGGTCGGTGACAACTGTAATTGCTGTGAAAGGGCAATTACTGCACTTGAAGTATGCGTCTGAGTGTGTCGTTGATTGAAGTGTGGATGTGACAAGAGGTGATAGATTTTCTAATAGCATGAGCACTAACTAATAATGACACAAGCTACCGTAGACTTTTGTTGTTAGAATGAGATAAAGGCATCCTTATTGATGTTTGACGTCGTTCGATTTTCATAGATCGATATACGTGTTTATTTTAAAGATAGAAGGAAGAAAGACTCGAGGATTTTACCTTACAAATCTAAAATACATCCATGGTTTGATGATACATGTTTTGATTGAGCATCTTGCCTTTTTATATCCTTTGCATGTTACAAATTTTTTGCATGTCTCTATTTTGAGCAAAATAATTACGGATTATAAACAGGATGGGCCAAGAGCATAAAGAAGTAGCTCGAGTTCAACAACTTTTTACCGTTAATCTATAAAATCAGACAAAAAAAAAATAGAGCAACACGTAGGTTCATCGACAGATAGTAAAATCAGATGCATCTCCTACATATTTTATATGTGGTTCCCAGTTTATATGTGTTCCAACTATAGATTCTGGATTGTTAGCCTGCTGTGCTAAGGTCTCTTCTAAGATCTCGGTCTTTAATTTTTTTCTATCCTGTGCTTCCCCAGCGCAGTCTGACAGTATTCTTTCCAGTTCCACCTTCGGAGCTATTAAATACTTAATCAATGATGAGTGATGGATGACTGATGAATGAGCGATGAGTGATGATGACGCAAGAGTATGAAAGAATCGACTTCTCCTTACCTAGGATTCAAACCTTTCCTAAATCATTTCTGAGGTAGAAACTCAAAGAACCCGCGGCGGCTAAAGTCAAATCGTCAAAAACTGTGGTTTCTGCTGCGAGGCCTGCGAGTATTGTGATATTGTCTACTCATGTTACGCATTTTTTACGCTTTACTGCGGCGAGCCGATTGCTTTCCATTCAGTTTTGTTCGGGACCCGTCATCCACAACGGGTTCACCAGTGTTCCTGTCTCGAACGATAAACAACTGTCTCTTTCGCTCACTTGCCATACCCAATACTTCTTTCTCGCTTTGTAATTTTGTTCCCTTGCAAGAGATTAGGGGGACTAACATCTGAGAAAGCAGCAGATGTTTAAAACTTTAGAGTCCCGATTCTTGTTTGTTTGGTCGTGTCAGAACTTATTGGTAAAGGCAAAATATCTTTGGATTACTAGAGTTTACATACAGATTCAACAGGTTTTTGACATTGTTTGTATTATTTAGATTATTTATTAGGTTTCCGTATATTTAATAACCGTATACTTGTTCTTCGTTGCACACACAACTATATACACATTATTAACTACACTTCGTATAATTTTCTTACGTTTACTACGTCTATAACCGTTATTCTGCTAAAACCTCATAATGAATGATTGAATGCAACTATCGGTATCGAAAATAATCACATTTATAGACACGAATTACACAAATCTCTTCAAATCACTTGCTTTTTCAGAATTTCAAATTCCTACTTTAAAATTAATGCAGCAGTACATTTCCCAGACACCTCATCAACGTAATTAAAACTCATATATAAGCATTGTTTCACAAACACTATCGTGTCTCTATTTACTTTGTAACTAACAACGATGAAATCACATGACATTGTTTTCCTTCCCCTTCATATACCGAAGACGTAACTGTCATGTCGCTCCCACAGCGAGTGAGTCTACCTCTTCGCTGAGCGTGTGGCCCTGGTACATGTCACCAAACTTGTATTGAATTATTACGGCTGGTTGTTTCATAACGTTACGTTTTGGTAATTGCCGTTTTTCACTGTTTCTTATTAATTTTGCTTTATTTTGTCACTCATTTTACTTTGCATTAAAAACTAAACTGTTGTTCTTGCCACTACCTAATGTCACACAAAGGGTTAACTTTTGCTCTTTATTGTCACCTTCTCGTATTGTTTGTTAAGAAGTTACAATATAATGATTTATTGAATAATATAAGATGACAACCTACTTAATAGGTATGTAAGGTACCTACCTTGTTATTAATAATTATAAAATGTGTTTTATTTTATATGTGCATGTCATTAACATTAGCGTTTTGCTGGAATGACTTTAGCGTCTCTCTGAATTAAATCGGTTTGAAAAAGCATACGTGCCTACCTATTTTGAAAGTCTAATAAAATATTGATTTAGTACCTACTAAAATTCCGTTTCTAGTAGACCTTGCTCTTAATAAATTTAGGTGGAAAATACGTGACAATTATGAATTCTCTGATTAAATAGCTCTGTCCTTCTTCATATTATTGAGAGCAATGCATGTGTTAGGGTAACTAGACTTAGGGACATAAGTAACTGTTTGTACATAAATAAATACGCATGAATATCCATACGAGGTACCTACTCACTTTAATTTGTTATAACATAAGTCATATAACACATTCTACTCACCATCGTCGTCAGTGGCATTACAAAGGCTCTTGATACTCTCTCTTCCATTTCTATAGAGAAGATAACGGCGAAGTACTCTATAATGTTGGTTTTACGTTTTGCGTATACCTTTTTGTCAACATATTTGCGAAACTGATCTCTGATGCAGCAAAACATAGTTAAGACTATTCTTAGGTATTTTTTTAACGCGTAAGCAAATATTCCAAACTTCAATAGAAGTTTCAGCAACAAATGCGGATCAGCTTAGAATTTGGTAGTTAGTTAAAATCATATTTTCCCATCATCATCACCAAGCAACTTTCTTTTATTTACCCAGGAAGTGTAATTTAAAGACGCCGCAATAAATCAGGGATCGGAATGTCATGCAATCTATTTCTGCGTATCAGCAAATGCCTCTATCTCCATCCGGTAGAATGTCGAGTAAACGACAGGAGACCGGGTAATGACGCTGTAATTGACGTCCACGACTGGCCGCGGCGAGCCATTTAACCCACTCAAATGCTCCTGTACCTGACACCTACATTCCACTTTCAACTCTGTCCCCCAACAGTAAAACCTAGTTTCATTTCCAACGGCCCACTTGCGTCATTTTACGCGCCGACGAAGGTAATTTAAAACAAGCCGTATGGTTTGGAGCGTACGAAACTAGGAGCGTATGATTTATGCCATGCTCGTGTCGTCCATGTAAATGTGTGGGTGCGCTCAATAAAGCAACGCATGCGTCGTGTCGCCAGAGCCATCTGTTGACGCCGACGGCAAGAGACCCACGTGGCTGAAGTAGCAACGCGCGTGCGCGTCAACATCGATCTAGTCACCTTGACGGCTTTCATGAATTCACCTCTACCGGTTTATAGCGCATTGAGGCGAGCTGTATGGCTATTTACATATCCGAGGATTACAAATCGTTGACGTCGTCGGGCCATTCAGTCGGCCCCGACAAATTGGATTGTTTGGAGGAAGGAAAATTTATGCGATATCGTCATTTGGAATAATGCCTTCATCGTATTCAACTGAACTGCCTCATAAATCCTTATGTAGAAAGTTAATGTAGCGCGATTAAGGCTTCAATGGGACTTATCATGGACTTTAATAGGTACAGGGGGTTCTTGTACGATATCGCCATGTAATTTATGGTCATCTTGATTACAAAGTAAATAAAACAACGAATAAGTGATTCAAACATCTGCTTGTTGGAGTACTTTATTTGTTAGTAGGTTTACGAGGTTCTAGTGAAAGAGGAAAGTGATTCTCAAACATTGGCTGCAGGCGCACTGTCACGAAAACTTAATCAGGGTAATATAATGTACCTACATATTGGCTTCTATTACTTCTACAATGCTATAAAACTAGTGCCTGCCATCGACGACGTGCCTAGCGTCTCCCAAAAAGGGTTAAAACGTTGACGTCTATAGCCGTCTGCTTCGGTACTAGACTACTAGCTGTCGTACCGTATTTTTTTATGGAATATAATAAAACGATCTACTAAAAAATTAACTGAGCAACTAAATTACTGACTGAGCGACGAGTCGCCCAGCGACTTGTGGCTCAGTTAGTAATTTAGTCGCCCAGTTAGTTTTTTGGTTAGGTTAGGTTAGACTTTTTTTGCCGCTCGTTTAAATACTACCCTTTTTTTAATAACGTGAATAGGCGTTACTGTGAGTGGATGTATTATTTAATAAATTATTTTTGTTTAATACCTTACCTAAGTGGTCTAGAAATAATAAAGTTTTTGAACTAGTTCCGAAAAAAAAAACGTAATACCTGAACAAAAATAAGGTGATAGTTGATACTCGTGTTACTGTAAAAGCCCGAACCAGCCTCGGGCTTCGGACTCCATCATCAGATCAACTCGATGGTACCATTTTCTCAAAGGTCTTGTCACTACGAGTCTAATGAACCCAACTCGATGGGTTTACTAGTAAGCATCCCAGTTATTAACCAGGGTTCCAGCTCCCACCTTCGATCTTCGTACTCCATCATCAGCAGCTTGATGATACCATATTCTCAAAGCGCTTGTCACAACGAACCTAATGAGGCCAAATTCGACGGGTTTCATAGGGTCATCATAGGGTTTCCGCTCCCACCTTCGAACTCCATCATCAGACCAGCTCGATGGCTCCATAAAAACCAGCTCCAAGAAATCTACTTTCGAATAAAAAAAACAACATTCAAATCGGTTCACCCGTTTACGCTCCACGTGCTGAGAGACAGACAGACAGACATCCAGAATGACTCGCGCGTCAAACTCATAACACCCCTTTTGAATTCGTCGCATTGCATTGAAACAAATTACCCAGGTATATCAACGTCCACAATTTCGTGCGGGTGTACCGACCGACACAGCTGGGTGTACCGACCGACACAGCTCGTGCGGGTGTACCGACCGACACAGCCGGGTGTACCGACCGACACAGCTCGTGCGGGTGTACCGACCGACACAGCCGGGTGTACCGACCGACACAGCTCGTGCGGGTGTACCGACCGATACAGCCGGGTGTAACGACCGACACAGCTCGTGCGGTGTACCGACCGACACAGCCGGGTGTACCGACCGACACAGCTCGTGCGGGTGTACCGACCGACACAGCCTGGGAAACGCACTTTTACCGCGGATTTCGTGCGGGTGTACCGACCGACACAGCCTGGGAAACGCACTTTTACCGCGGATTTACCAACTGAATGGCAGTAAAAGCCCGAAATAAACGAAAATAACAAAAAAATATCGGTTTAGTTGGTAAATCTTAGGTATTTCGGGCTCTAACAGTAACAATTCGAATACCATAAACAAACCCTGAGTATTTTGTCACTTTCCGTGGATTGTTCTAAAACCCAAAATTCCTTCTCGTCAATCCTCTAACTAATCTAATGGATAAAATATGCAGAGCGTCATTTTAACGTAGAACCGGAATGATAGCAAAGTCTAGGGAAAACTGAATATAATAACCGGCCAAGTGCGAGTGGGACTCTCGCACGAAGGGTTCCGTACCTTTACCATAAATACATCATCTGTGTAAATTTCAACTGTCTAGCTACCACGGTTCATGAGATACAGCCTGATGACAGACAGACAGACAGACAGACAGACGGACGGACAGACGGACGGACGGACGGACGGATGGACGGACGGACAGCGAAGTCTTAGTAATAGGGTCCCGTTTGGCACCCTTCGGGTACGGAACCCTGAAAACATCTTTGCTGACATACACACGTTTCACTTGATACCTTCAAGGCATTCAGCATTGTTGTTTATTTCTCTTCATGAAGTTTTTGTTGCATTGCCCCGGCGCGGGTTGGGTGACGTCACCAGCAGGTAGAATGGGCACAAAAACCGTGGGTCGACTGGGCACGCCCACGGCTGGGCGTTGGGATCGCCCCTTTTGCTCTCTTGTGGGGAGATGGTTTAGGTTAACTAAATTACTATTTTATTTGATTGCGTGCCCACCTCTTTTGAGGTAAGTTGTGCCAGTGTGCTTGAAAGATCACAATTTGGCTCTTTTGAGTACCTGGAGATTAAGTATGGACAATGTTTTGCTGCTCGATAGTTCTACCTGGGAGGAACTGAAGGATCCCAGTATTTCTAGGGTAAATTATTTTGAATTACAGTCTCGAGAGACGGCCTGAAAATCATCTCATTCACACTCTTTTCTCATTCACAATTCTCATTCACACATTCCGTTTTCCAGACTAACGTTCAGACATGTACCTACATATGTAATAAATAAGTAAACTCTGCAAATCGCAATCTACATCACAGTTAGCGGTCTAAGTTTTAAGTTTAGTGGATGGTGGCATGACGAGTTCTGATGAGTTATTATGAGTCAAATGTTCGCATGCATTGCCAAGTTAAAATTACATTCTTCCGATATGATAGATGAACCGGTGGCCTGATTCTGCAGCTTTGACATCTATCCGGATCGCAATGATTGACATTTTGTTGGAAATCCGCCGACTTTAGAGGACATTATGATGATTAGCGATTAAAATGTTTTTGAAGGATGTTGTAGTTTCTAAATTGCATTCGCAGACCGAGTGACGGCCAAGAGGAGGCCACCAATATTGCGAGAAGAGCAGGAAAACAATGGACCGCACACAGCAAGCCATTTGTTAGTTTGAGGCAAGTTCCAACCAGTCTAGCGTCAAACGTCAAAACTCTAGGTATTCAAACGGCAAGCGAAAAAACCTTGAAACGCACCCTTTAGACGGCTTTGGAGTTCAAAAGTGTGGTTACCTACTACCTAATGAACGGGGCCGAATAAACAAGGAAAAGTATCACCTGCCATTGAAAGGGGAAGCTTAATTTTCATAACAATGCGTATCATTTTCTTTCAGAGTTTTCTTTATTCATTCAGTTCATTATGTCTTTGTATATTTGTATACATTTAATGCACACAACAGAAATAAACACAAAAAAAAAATACGCGTGTAGCACCGTACACGTGTTAGAAGTAAAACTTCTGTAGCTAGATCATTAAGTGGTACCTATACTATTATATACACATATACCTACCTATACTAAAAGAGATTTAAATTTCCAATTTTGAGATCCAATCTCTGCTTCAAGTTACTTTTAAGTTTCAGACGTCCGATTATTTGAAATTATTTTATACTTGTACTTACTTTTAATACGTCATGTCATTTATTTCCCACCATTCCTTATCTACAATTTGTCGCGCTCGTGGTGATATACTTAACTCATTCAATAGTGTCACTACTATTTGCATCTCGCTCAGATTATATACCATCTGACGTCACGTCTTTAAGCCGTCTCGCTCAAATGTATGCATTGCTTTGCTTGTTTTAGAAATCCATATCGACCCGTGTGACATTGATGAAACTCTTTTCTTACAAACTGTATGGATCGCATCGCACAGCTGTCAAACATAAGTTCCGGTTCCAACAAAGAGGTTGAACGAAGTAGTTTGAGTCATGCTAGTTGGTTTTGTTTGTCCCAGCCAGCGGCGGCGGCGGCGGCGGCGCCATCTTGGCCATACCGGAAATCAAGAACTCGTGGAAGAATGCTTAAAATAATTTTTATTTGTTAACGTTTCATCAGGTTTTTCTCTCACTAATTAACATTCTTTATTGTACGAATGTATTATTATCTTATCTGATTAGTTAAAAACCGTATTGAAAATAGTTGCGGTTTTAAAAGTCTTCAGCCGACCCTGACGTCACCGATTCCAATTTCCGTTACATTTCTTAGCCACTCGTGATAGCACCCGGCTAGTAGCAATTGAAAAGCAAATAGGTATATGAATAACCCACAGTTGAGAGGTTAAATAAATTTTACCCCCGTGCCCTAAGAAGTTTTACTTCAAAAAATAGACAAGATATGTACAAAAGCAAGCTTATCTCCAAAAAGAGATTTCTTCCTGCAAACCCAGGATGCACAGAAAACATTCAAACACACAGAACAGGTAGGCCTATGTGCTCAATGTGTCTGTATATGTCTTTCACTGACTCAGCTTAAAAGACAAGCCATCAATCAATCGGTCAACGTCACTAATCTTCAGACTATTTGGCAAGGAACATGAGAATCCGTTCAAATCATCCACCCACTATACACATTAGCAGAAGCTGAAGAAGCTGCTAGATGGATGACATCATCCATCACCACGCCGCCGCCGCCGGCACAGCGGAAGGGAGCAGCCCATATTTTACCGTCAGCTTTTGAAACCGGTTTAGAGGCTAGGATTCTGAACGACTTTTACAGTCAATCTCATTTGACCATTTTCAATTCGCCATATTTATCCATTGAACTACTATTACTACTTATTACTCAAAGTATTTATTAGTCTCTTATTTATTTGTCTGTCTATGTTTACTTACTCCTTTGGCCCAAAATATCTGGTCATTGGTGAATATTTTAGATGCTCTAATCTAATACAATCGGTTTTGAAGTGAAAGTTATTCAGTATTCAGTAGTTATTCGTAACAACCCCCTAAACACCAAACAGTTTGTCACACCCATCAAAGAAACCATTCATTATTAGTTTCCTCGAAGGTCGTTCTCAGAAAGGCGTGCGCGCAAGCCAGGCCACTCCCAAGGGCGGGCCGCCCCGCCTCCCGCCCCACCCTTCGCGGGCCCTTCGCGGAACCGGTGCAAGGTTCTCATTGAAGGACTGCAGCTTCTTTGCAGTGTAACTGTACGGGTAGATTGATTGATTGAATGTTTGGTTTTATGCCATTATGAAACGCCTTGAAGAAAAAGAAGATGGGAATTGGAGGTTTTTGATGAATGGTTTACATTTGGTATTGTCGTTTTTATACATTCTGATTTTTATACATGTATAATTCTCGTAGTACGACTCCACTGTGTAATGTGATGTGTCATTGTGAGACAATAATACCTAGTGAAGCTAGACACTAGACCTTTTGGTGGGGTTGGTTCACTGGTTATTTTACGTCGAAGTTAATTAACGCTTGATGAAGAGTAAAAATATGATGAGTATGTTAGCGCCCGTTCAGGATGGGCGTGTCCCAAAAGAATACCAAGTAGGTACCTATCAATACCTCTGAGGTACCTGTTTACGCCCTAACTGATTTGATTTAGGGCTCTGGAGGGATGCGTTGTCCGTTATCCGGATTAGTGTTTTACACACGCCTCGAGCAGCATGGAGCGACGGAATTTAGTTCTGTCTTATCTTGATCTGTCTTTCTGGTATTTTTTGTGATATTACACGTAGAACTGACACAGACCATTAGAAAGAAGGCTTCGCGTGTAGTCAGCGGAGGTGTTCTCGCGCGCGAGCCAGCAGGGCCAGCAACTCTCGGGGTTAAGTGACATCTCGGAGCTCGCGGAGCGTCGCCGCCCCGCCGCAATTTCGCGGCCGGCCGTCCGACGCTCTGAGCTCCGAGACGTCACTTAAGGTACGAGTTGGATCCCGGCAGCAGGCAGCAGCAGCCAACAGCAAGCAGCCGACAGCAATACTGGTTTCTATGCATTTCTATGAAATACCCTACATCCCCGGCAGCATTCAGCTCGGCAGCATGCTGCCGGGCAGCCGACTGCATGCTGCCCGACTGCAGACCAATAGTGCCCGACAGTAGTGCTCTCTCTCTCTCTCTCCCGCTCCCGCGTCGGCTGTTGCTGTCGGCAGTCGGGTTCCAAATCATAACTTCGGCAGCATGTCGCCGTGTCATGCTGCCGGGTGCTGCTGCTGTCGGCTGCTGCTGCCTGCTGCCGGGTTCCAACTCGTACCTTTACTCAACTCTCGAGGTAAGGGGCGGCCTTCTGGCGGACGTGCGTGATGCGGAGCGATGTCGTCTTGTAGACGGGCGTGGCGGCTGCTGTCGGCGCTGTCGTACATGAGCCGAGCCAGCTTCGCCACAAATTTCCCCACGGCGGGCATCTTGGTGTCTCCCGAGATCGTAGAGTTGCGCACTGCGCCCGGCTCCCCTTGTCCAACCAGAAGGCTATTGTGCTGTGCTTGCCCCTTATAGCAACTTTGCAACAATGCCAGCATGAGGACAGACAGGCATTCGCTTTGTCAGCTTAGCTTGGACCAGCTGTGAAGCCGTTTGATGCTGGTTCGTTTAGGCCAGGAGGCCAATTCTCGTCTCTATAGCAAATTTGTCGAATTCGATAAATGGGAGCCTTCGCATTCAAATTTAAACAACGCTGGAGCACGATTCTCGCGCCGCCTTCGATATACAGATATCGAGACCTATATTGACAGATTCCCCTACAAATACACTCGATAAAGGTGTAGATATCGTATCTATATCGAAGACGCGAGGATCGACCCGCTGAACTTGACGGCGGCGTATTCTAGATATGAATAGGATTCAAAAGTAGCTCGACACGGTTTCTGCAATAGGTACTACATGGGTGGGGCGCACCGCACTAAAAGTTTACGGAATTAATAAGAAAAAAAAATACTATTAAACGTCAAAAATGAATTTATTGTTTCTCAAAATCTATTCTCCCTTTGCTTTAATCCACTTTTTCATACGATCAAACCAATTTATGAAAACATTTGTGCCACTCCTTCGTGGTGACCTCATTAACGTGTTTTTCATACTCTTCGACAGCCTCTTCTGACTCTTGAAAGACCCATACGCTCGATTGCTGCTTTGTTTCGTGATCATAGCAATAAATCCATAGTCCCACACAAAATTTGAATTTGACGAATTTAAGAGGTCGGCTTCCGAAACAGTCGCTAGACAGCTAATAAAAAGAGCTAAGTGACCCCTAACTGTTGGTGAAATCGGACATTATCCCTAATCAATATAGATACCACAGAATAACTAATAGTACCTCGAATATATTAAAAATACAACATGAACTTACGCAGAAGGGCCGTTCTGCATTTTGCGCAAGGGTAGATAGTTTTAATCCCTTCGCTTACCCTCTGAAATGCACGCCAGTGCACGTAATTATCTATGGGGTAACGCATACCATTAATAGGAATCACTGATTTATAGCACAGCGTAATCAGACGCAGAAGAAATATTTCAATAGAAATATTTTCGAAATGATCGCCAAGTGATTTTTCCGTTTTTCAGTACACCAGAGAATTTCATTATTTTTATTCAACTTCTCGATTTAATTCAAGTGCACTAACAAAAATATATTCAGCATGCCATGTGATTTTTCCGGAGCGGCTCACGCCGCCTTTTGAGTTTCTATATTGGTGTCTTCGCGCGACTTGCTAGCTTGGGAAATTTTCTATGAGTTTTTTTGTGATGTTCTCTTCTCGTTATTTACCTTCTAGCCACGGGAAATTTTCGGAGCGTTTGCGCCATCTTATAATGAGTTGGTCTAGGATTCTTATCACTCGACACATTAGCCATGGGAAATTCCCAGCGCGGCTGACGCCACCCAATGACATTTTATAAGTTCTCGTTACTTGACTTGCTAGCCATGGGAAATTTCCGGGACGCCCAGTGAATAGAGTTATAGATAGTTGTCAAAACCGGCACAAGGCACGCAACTTTATCTTGTTAACTGTCAATGTATTTTACTACTACTTTATTATTGTTTACTTCTGGTTTTAACTCCAGCTCCGTCTGAACCTAGTCAATCCCCCTCCCCCGCCCCGCCCTCTAAATGAAAGTCTCTCTATTCTCCGGATAACTTTTTGTTGGTTGAATCCAGCTTTATTATACTAACAATTAAACGCTTCCACACGATAAGAAGAAGCATACCATCAATAGACTTTAGACATCTTGAGCACAAGTCGTCCTTCCCAGGCACAGACGAGGACTCGGCTATAGATAAGGGGGGTACGGGGGGCGCGAGGAGGGACGAAGGGTGGGGGAGGGCATCCGGAGAGAATCCCCTTCGGACGGTAGAGCAGACAGATGGATTGAAAACTGTGCTGTAGATATAATCTCCATTAGCCCGCGCTGAGCCAGCGTGGCAAAGCATGGCTCAATCTTTCTCGTATGATAAAGGTTTGTGCCCCTCGGTTGAGGGAGACATAATAGGCTACGTTTTTAGGGTTCCGTTAGAGAAATAAGGAACTCTTTTTGTTCCGTCAAGTCTGTCTGTTTGTCTGTCCGTCCGTAAGTCACAGCAACTTTATTCCAAAACTATTAACACTACACAGTTGAAACTTTGTATGTAGATAGAACTAGGTATTCCGTAAACCGCTCTACGATTTTTATACAAAAATTAAAAAATATATATATTAGGAGAGGCATGGAACTGACACCAAAAAATATTGTTTTCATTAAACCTATATGTGTGGGGTGTCTGTCTGTAGATAGGTCTTTAAAAATGACGTTGAGGTTTCTAGAACCATTTTTCTTCAAAGTGAATCGCTAAAGAGATAGACCCTTCCAAAGTGGAAAAAATTGTGTCCCTACTCTAACTTTTAAAGTAAGAGTGAGAAATCTAAAAAATGCTTTGTATCTTAACACAAACTTTCAACGAAAATTGGTTTGAACAAAATATAATAATCAGTTTTAAAGATATAAAACATTTATTAAAAACCGCAAAGATAACTTTGTCATTTATTAATTATGTCACTATGAAAAGCAAAGTTACGACACAAACATCCAGTCTTACTACTACCACTTTTTTGTTTAGTTTTTAGGGTATACTTCGTTGTCCGTCTGTTTGACTGACTGTCTGTCCGACTTTCAAGACTTTTTCTAATAAGAACGCGTGGAGGCATCAAGCTGAAATTGATATAAATTGCTCAGGCTTGTGGTCAAAAATCAACCTTCTAGAGGTTAACGCAAACGCTATGCTGGAAGCTGTAAAATTGTTGGATTTTGATAGTAATCGCAATGGAATTGAGTCCATTGACCTTTTAGACTATTTCGAAGACTCTTTTTTTCTTTCTGTCTGTCTTTCCGTCTCGTCATCATCGGGCTGTATCTCATGAACCGTAATAGCTAGATTTGACATTTTCACAGAATGTGTGTATCTGTTAAATTGCTAATATAGCATCAAATGATAAACTACATGAGATTATATTATTATGGGATCCCCATACAAGGATGTACCCATTTTAAAATGGTTGCGTTTCGATTACTGTAATATAATGATAAAACAAATTGAGTTGAAGTAAAGGTTTTGTTTTTTTGATGCTCTATTTATTAAAATCATTTTTGTAGCACCAAGTCTTCCGTCCATCTATCACAGCTGGAAGGGTATCGACCCAGTCGGGGGGCGGGGGTCACCGGTTAGTTAGGGGGAATGGGGGGAGAGGGTGGGGCATTGGTGTGAGGTCATCAATTTGTATAGTCACGTTGAGGCCGAATTATTGAAATGAAGGGCGATCGTAGTACGTGAAAAATAAGATGAAATAAATCAGAAGTAAAAAAAAAAACTAGATGATTACGCGACTGTACTGAGGCTTGAGTAACAGGATAGATATAAACACCCTACCACAAACATTTATGTAAGTACAGGCACATACAACGTAACTTATAGGTAAGGTGCAATCCCCACTGTATAGACAAGACAGCGCCACGACACTGGCTAGTCTAGTCAGTTGTGTGTGTATTATATTGTGTATGATGTAGTTTTTGTAATGAGCTGAAATAACTAAGGCTAAGTGGGACACTGAAAACTCTCCATTAATCAATTATGACGACATCTGGAAGCACTCACACGAACATTTATATGTACATACTATACAAGCGCATATATTACGTCTGGCCCCACACTAGGATACCCTGTGTCGTAGAAACCGGAAACGTGATGGCATGACACACACACACACATAAACTTCCACGACATGGAGTTTGTTTTCCCTCCCCAACCAGTATTCCAACAGCAGGCCGTACTCTAAGCTTTTTAGCGGTGCTGATTAATCTGATCCGAAAAATAAAATGCCCGCCAAAACAACTTTTGGTATATATGTCGCAGGGAAATGCTAAAATGGTTTGCTTGGTTGCTGGAAGAGATCTCTTTTTAGAGATAAGCTCGCCATTGTACACTTTATATTACCTACCATGATTTGTTAACTTTTTTTTTTGTGTGCAATAAAGAAATTATGAATTATGAATCGGGGATTCAGACAAATCCCTAGATTTTACAAAATCCCGGGAAATGATAGAATAAAAACATGATTATAGTCTTCACAAAATAAAAGGCCCGTTTTGACAGTTCACACCCATGAAGTTTTAACCCCGACCACTGACCTTATCAATTGATATTTTCAGTTTGATACGTCCACACGTTCTTGATATAAAAGTCTTGACACACAGACGGACGGACGGACAACAAAGTGATCCTATAAGGGTTCCTTTTTTTTAAGGATCGGAACCCTTAAAAATAAAGTGTCCCCATACAAGAAACATGTTTTCTTTGTACTTTTTCTTGTACGATGATGCGGAACCCTTCGTGTGAGAGTCCGACACTCGCACTTGACCGATTATTTTGTTTGTTATGTGTAAATTAGTTTTCAGATTTTTCTCTTGCGCTTCAAGACCATATCGTGCCAAATCATAATTTTAAGACGGCGGCGGCGGCGCCTAAGACAAAAACAGCCTTTAGCAAAACACAAATCGCTCGGAATAATGAGTATCATTGCTGTACGTTTTTTCACTAGCTTGTTTATCACGAGTGTCAGCGTGACTTCGCTTTCCCATAAACGTCATTTTATTAATTTTGCTCGATAGAAAAGCCTCCTGAAGTTGCCAGAAAATCTGTCTGTCACAATGTTTTATTTTACAATTTTGCACAGCATCAGAATTTGTGTTCTTGTTATTTATCTAATCATTATAAAAACGGCACAGTATGTTCCTCAGTTAGACTTGCTTAGCTCGGCTTTAACCTTTTTTATTTATTTTATATAATTCCTCTAAAAATAAGTTAAGGATGAAATTCTAAGTTCTGATTGCTTAAGGCCCGCCCTTAAGTCAATGAGAAGCAAAATTGTGACAAACGAAATGGCATTAACTTCCAGATAAGAACAAGAATATGAACAGATAAGTTTGACTTTTTACACACCACAAACCAGTAATCAATATTAATTTCAACAATACTTTCTAGTGATCCTGAGAAAAAGGTTCTTGCCTTGCCCAGATGGACGAACAGACAACGAGTGACTTTATTGGGTTCCTTTTGTCGAAGGTATACGGAACACTAAAAATTCAAAAATATGATTGTGTCTCCCCAGAAATACCTCTGATTTATAATCAGATCATCGGCGTCATCACTACAAATGGGTAACACTAGCCCTGCCACCCCTCTGTACAGAATAGAGAGGAAACGCTTGTTGTCTGTTTGTTTCATTTTAATTGACACACGGCACCCTTTTGTCCCGTTCACCCTATCAGGAGGGTAAAATATTTTATGGTGATTTCACGGAAAAATAATAGGGAGATTGTTGGTGTTTTTATGCGGTAATTTTTTGAAACTTGGTGACATTTGTGGCATTAATGTTTGCAAAAGGCTAACTTAATTTCTAAGTGTATATTGGTTCACAACAACAAGTAAAGTAATTATAATACAGATTTAATAATTTTTGACCGTAGATATTTATTAAAATCAGGGCACTGCGCCGAAAGTCACCTCCTAATTCAAACTAATTAACAAGTTAACCTTTAGGTTTAAAAGTACACTCTATGATTGAACCATCTACAATACAAATAAAGTAATCGTGTAGATATACCTATTGAAGAAACTCAATAACTATCAGGAAAACTTTCTCTCAGAAACCCAATAAATATATGTGTGAATTCACTGCAATCACATTAGACAAATTAACATATTCTTTAACAAAAGTCAAACCTATATAATAAACCAACTACAGTTTGTATAAATAAGTAAGTAAAAAGTATCATTATTAATTTCTTTAAATGTTTTCGAAGAAGATAAATGTTTAGTATATTTCGCTGCGAAATCGTCGTCGCGCGCGCTTTCGACTCATTTCATTTAGGCCTAAAACTGCGGCACTCTGCCGCGAGTCTTGCGTGCCTGGTAGTTACTATTCTTTTTACACTGCAAATAAAGAAAGCAGCCATGCAATAAACATGGAATGGTAGTTAATTGTTAATTTATGATAATAGTATAGTGAAATAATCACTACAAGTTCAAATTAAATTAATGAATTGATTGCGATGTTTTGTTGCAGCAGTTTTGGTTAAAGTCATTACTTCCAAATACCTTAGCGTTTTAACGCCAAGTTTGTTAAAATAAAGGTAGGTAAATCTATACTAATGTTTTTGTATTTTCAACTATTGGAAATAAACCGGTAAACTATTTGTTTATTCTTAGTCAAATGTTTGATTTAGAATTCATTTCCAGATCAATCTATTTTAAATGTAAGAGCAAAACTAATAATAACTTTATCATTATAGATAGCTTAAGGGTTTGCCATATTGGGGTTGAAATACGACGCATTCACTAAAAAATATAACTTTTATAAATTATGTAAAGGAATCCAACTAAACTATAAAAATATAATAAATGCCGAACCTAAATTAATCTACTGATCATGTTCATTTATCAAGATAGTAGATGTGCTCGTACGAGTAGGCAAGTTCCTTTCTAATTTATTCTCAAAAAGTTTGTCTATCTGTCTGGCGCCCGCTTTCTCAGGTCACGCGCTGTGAAACTTCGCACCGTTCTCTTCTGAATGCACAATAGGTCTTTATCTCTTTCTATCTCGAGTGCTTCCGATTATTGGTGCTGGCTGTCTCTTTCCCCCCGTTTGTCGTGCGATGTTGTCAATTCTACATGACCTTGTTGTCGCGGTCGACTGCGCTCGTAAATGCAGCTAACGCTCGCAAGCGCTAGGTATCACCTAGCTAGAGTTTTATTGATGACTGTTTGACAGTACAGAATAGTTAACAGGTTTACGCCTTGTACTTATTGCTTATGTACGAGAGGATATAGTTGGAAACTTCTTTATTTCTATGGATAAGATTTTGGTAAATAAATGACAACAGGAAAAGTAAAACAAAGTGAAATAATAAATGTGAAGTGAAGTAATAATTTTTTTTTATTAGATTAACTTAGGGATAGGTACCGACACCAACTATCTACCCAGTAAAGATTTCAACGCTTGAATATATTTTATTTATTAAATCAATGAAGAACCTTGGAATATTAAAAATTAATGGTTTAGACAAGAAAACAAGTTGAAGGTTTTGAATATTATCACAAATTCAAATGACGTATCATGCTAAAATGCCAAAAAATATATACCATATATATGTATTTCTACATAGCAAGTGTAATTGTAATATTGGTTTTTGTAATTCGCAATTTCGTAAGGACACGGTGAAGTTTATTTCTCTTGAAATATATTTGATACGAATAGAATAGCCCAAAGCAAAAACTGAAAACTGCATCAAATCCGGAAATAAACAATAATAAAATTGGAGAACATGGCGCTTCACAGAAGATTACAAAAGCAACGGGTATGGATTCCATGAGACTCGGCTTTTATCAATATTTGGTTTAAGAATATAAAATTATGATG
This sequence comes from Argyresthia albistria, assembly GCA_963457715.1. NCBI lineage: Eukaryota > Metazoa > Arthropoda > Insecta > Lepidoptera > Argyresthiidae > Argyresthia > Argyresthia albistria. The sequence continues at coordinate 3,746,557 of OY735257.1, read as the reverse complement.
TGAATTAGGATTGTATAGTTACAAAATATGCGCCACCAGAAATTTTGTCATAGACTCAGGCATATATGGAAGTGGGTGATACGATTTAGCAATAATCTCAGCTCAACTTTAATAAAACTTTTGTTTTAAATAGTGCCAAGTCACTTTCTTACTTTCGGGCGTTATTCTGAAAAATAAGATTCACGTCACTGCAGAAATCACCATTGATTTTTACAGACTTCATTATTTTGTGAACGTGATTTAGATTTAGATTTCTTTTTAACCGACTTCCCAAAGGAGGAGGTTTACAATTCGTCCGTATGTTTGTTTTTTTTTTTTTTTTTTTTATGTCTACACCCCGATAGCGCCTAAACGGATGGACCGATTTGGAAAATTATTTTTTTGTTTGAAAGGGTTTACCTTCCCATTGGTCCCATTGACACCAGGTCAGGATCTGATGATGGGATCCTGGAGAAATCGAGGGAACTCTTCAAATATTATAGGCAGACCTATAGTGATTTTTGTGTTTTTCATAATAACTCGTGCAAATGCACATGGTAAGCATAATATTGTGATGCGGAACTGCTGATGAAGACCACATATGGCCACCAGATCTGCTCAATACTAGGTACAAATACAATGCGTGGCTGACGGGCAGGCAACGCATAGCCTAAACCGGTGGACCTAGAGCCATGAAACTTTGTACAGGGGTTCCTTAGTCGCGTGGGGTAGCACTGATATAGGATTTGACAAAATTAATTCCCCAAGGGGGGGGGGATAAGGGGTTACAGTTAGTATTAAACTCATTCTAATCAAATAGGGTTTGTGGAAGTCGGTTTTTTCTAAAGTTTACTTTTTGTTTCAATTATTAGTGATATTAGAATCGTAAGTGCTAGTTCTCTAACTTTATTCCTTTTAAATTTACTTTTGGTAAAGTAAAGTACATCTAGCCAATTAATGTCCCCACCGAGGGGTATAGGCCTTTACCCTGATAAGAGTAAAATTGAGCCATAAAAAATAACTTTACTTTTAAAAGTTTGAAATTATTTAAATTATTTTACTAATGACAATATCTAGAAATGATAGCTCGTGTAAAATAATCATGTTCTGATTTGTGAATAAACTTCTTCAGATTGACTGGAAGCAGTATAGATATTGAAGATAGAGGTAGAGGCAGCGCCGTGTTCGTAAATTTGCGTTTCGACAAAAAACAAACAAGGCATTTATGATGAAATATCATATTATAACATCAAGCATATAGAGTTGTTGATCTTTCCCAAGCTGTCATGAAATACTTTAAATTGAGAATCATCCGTCAAATACATCGAAGAAAATAATTCTTCTGCTAACACGTAAACACAGATGCATAATAAAATATCTTCAAACGTCGTAACCACAGCGTTTTATGTTCCAATTTGAACCTTAAGTGAAAGCTATTAAACTCAATTCATGAATTCCAAGGATTCCAATATCCTCAGCAAAGCCGATGTCTTAAACTTGCTCTATTTTTGGCTGCGGTAGGCGGTCGCTCGATTTTATTAGGTTTTTTTATACCTTTAAGAGCTTTTTTTGTTACTTTAGGCGACGTCTGGATTCAGACCGTATTTCCGGTTATTGTGCGGGGATCACCTTATTTCTCAGTTTATAATTTGAAAATGAAGCAAAACATACATAATTTAAACTACTTGAATTTTAATCGGTTAGTGTACTTACTTTCCGAAGGTTTTATCTTTGTATTCCTAAAAGGTAGTATTATGGTTTTATAGTCTTGACAAGTCAATAATCAACTAGAATGTCAACCCAAAAAAGTATGATGAGTGGCCAAAATTCTTAAGACGCGTCAAAACTAATCATTGATCAATAATTTTTTCAAAGAGTTTTTTTTTGGTTGCTAGCAGAATTGGCACTGTTGACATACAATTTATGTAGCTACCTTTCTGGAGTAAAGGCAGCACTATTAGATATTATGTGGGACTTGAAATACAGCCTTCTTTAGTTTATTAAGTTCAGCGATAATGATGAGTATCATCCATCAAATACGTTTCAAATACAGGGTGTAACAGAAAGGGGTGTACAAGCCGAAAGAGGGTTGGTAGAGACATCATTCTGAACAACTTTCACTATGGGACCGACTTGATCAGAGCAACTTTATTATTCACTCCACCATACAGATCAGCTGAGCGCTAGACCCGAAATAGTAGGTTAATAAAAATAAAGTTGCTCTGATCAAGTCAGTCCTATAGTGAAAGTTGTTCAGAATGATGTCCCTAACAGCCCTCTTGCGGCTTGTACACCCCTTTCTGTTATACCCTGTATTATAACGTCATTGTGTTTTTCTTGGATGTCACTGTCCAAATTCTCCAAAACTCTACGATTTGTTATAAAACTTTGGCTGGTAAATAGTTGTCTTTCAATCTCAACTCAAATATTATCGAGAACTAACTAACCCTACTTAATTTAAGCATCGCAGTTGTTTACGCTTCACGCTTCGTTGGACAATGAGAATTTTCATCCATCCCACGACGAAAATATAATTTTAGCCAACTAGCGCCATCTAGATAAAGTCACGCAAACTTTTACTTCATGGAAGCTTCACTCTTATTGGTCCATTAGAGTAGTGACGTCACTATACAAATGAAACAGATATAGGGCGTACCTTTGCAGCGAGAGTGGAACAAAACAATAACAGACGCCGTTTCCATCGATTCTGAGGTCAGGCGTTGCGCATGTCAAGTGCAAACGAATTGCGATAAAAATAGGTACTCCTACCTAACTCTGCGCCGACACAGTGGTTTTATTTAATTCATATGTCACTGAGTGTTGCGGTGACGGGCTAACACATTGCCATAATTATTAGAACATTGACCGACTTAAATTGTCTATTTGGAGTTAAAGATTTTTTTTCTTTCTCGGAACATCATAAAATATTTTATAATAACATGTTTCCTTTCACTATTTAATTTACAAAGAGTGTTAAGGTTCGCTAGTTGATACCTATTTACTTTTGATTTTAATGTTATTTAATAAAGAATCATTATTCTCACTGGAGTTACAGCCTTTTTCATATTTTTTTCTCCTTACCTTCATCATAAAATATACAAATTTTCAGAGTGTGCGTTTTAGTCGAATAGTTAAGATAAAGTTTTAAGATAGTCGGTTAGTTCTAATTGTCTAATTTAAAAAATTTCATAATTTAATTTTTATTCTATTTCAGGGCATTTTATCATTCATTAAATCGTGAATTTGTAATAATATACCTTTGAAGTTGATAAACGTTGATAACCGCTGGTTTCTCGTACGATTTTAATTTGACGTATCAGTCAGCAGTTTGTCAAAATTGTTGACAGTTGTTGTTGAAAGTTTTTAATTTCAGTTCTTAGATATCACAATAAATAAACGCCTAAACATGCTGCCACTTAAAAACTATACTGGAAGGGACAATACCAATCTGACATTTTTTAGCTGAAAAGATGAGTTGCAGAATTTGAATTACCTATTTCTATGTTTTTTTTGCTACAACAGAAGTACCTGTAGCTTTGTACTCACTTGGTTTTGTGCAAACACCCTTGGAAGTCGAATAGTATGAAGTTAAGTTCGAGATAATCGTGATAGATAACACACCACTAAATTGTTCAATATTCTCCAATTACAAATCGAATGTCAGTGGCCTGTAAACAATCTGTTGACTTAGAGAAAACGCTTTCAGAAACCCAAAAAGGCTCTAATCGGCAATTAATTGGAGATTTTGACAAATTGATGACAGTCTGTCAGTTGAATCTTCTAGCAACCCAAACTACATTTCAACGGAGTTTAACAATCTGTCGCGTAATTTTGAGGAAAAAAAGTGTACGAGAAACCGGGCGTCAGACTCATAAATTCCTTCGGCGCAGTGCTCCGATAGAATGTGCGCAACGCAACGCACGCTGTTCGCTGACTGAATACCTATTGTAGGTATAATAGTTAATATTCCTTGATAAAAACGACAACTTAAGATAAAATTCATTCTTTTAAATACGCAAGATGTATAATATAATTTTAACCTATTTACAATTATTTTCTTAATACTTGCAATTTACGCTGAGATAGCGTCACGTTAGTATTTAATATTGCACAATAAAAGTACAATGAAAACGTAAAACCTGCAGACTGAAGCTAAAACTTTATTATCAAAGAAATAATGTCCCAAATACAACGCATTTTCCAAATACACACACACACGAATCACTTTGTACACTGTTGCTTTCCACGCGTGTGTAGGTTTTCCCCTTTGGAAAATTCATCACTGGCTGAATGAATGTGCACCCTAGTGTGTGATCTCCTAGGTTTATTTTCCATTGGTTTACCGCGTCTCTATTGGTGTAGTGTGCATGTGGTAGTGTTTAATTGACTAATACATTCAAAGGGCTGTGTGTGTAGGTGAAGATGAAAATCGATTTTACGAGTCCGCCGTTGCTTGCGGTAATATCTTCGTGGGAGAAGTCTAAGGATTTATTGAGATGATAAAATAGAGATGAGATGAGCAGAATATATGAAATTTGGCTTCTAGCCGACCGACCGGTTGGCCAAGCCGATTATTGATTTCGATAGCTGACAGGAGGCTGACAGCGACAAAGAAAAATGTTAACAAAACCGTTAAATAAACTACCTACTTTGATATGAAACAAAGTTACCAGTTAACCCCTCAGTGTAAATGGCCGCTACGGGCAGGTATCAATTTAAATGTAATTGTTATAAATTACCTACTTATCAAAGGAAACGTGATAATTAAAGTAGTTTAAAAACTAAAAACACCCTTTCAAAATACAGACAAATGAATTGAGCCCGAAGTCGATGGGTTTTACACAGAGACTATAATATCCAATTGACTGCACCTGCGGGGGAATGCGGCTCGCCAAACGTTTGTTGTATTCAACAAACGTTCGCATACGCAACCTATGTACGATGACGGGCCGACCAGACAGTTTCGCAGCGGCTGACCAATCACAGCTCTCTTGTACCTCGTCCCCCGCCGCCCGTAAATTGGTGAGTTGTGTTTCAAAGGAAAATGTATCTATCCGCTGTCCACTGGATAAGTGCTCCCTGGTTATACATGTAAGAATCCCAGGGGCCTAATGCTGCTCTGAGAATTTCACTTATATTTCATTACTATTCCATTGCAAACACCCAAAATGGCGTCATTTGGTATTCTCCTAAATTATTATCCTCCTTATCCTCCTTGATTGGGTGTTTGCAATGGAATAGTAATGAAATATAAGTGATTCTCAGAGCAGCATTAGGGCCCAGGGTTCCGGCTACCACCGGTCCAGCTCCAATACCAGGTGATGATGATGAGATTGCTAGGAGATTTGAATAGGGCTCGACGGATCTAAATAGACCAAACTAGATGGGCTTACAAGTAAACATGCTAGAGTTCCCTATGCCACCTTCGAGCTCCATCATCAGACAAGTTAAATGGCACAATATTGTTGTATTGTTGTCTGAACTACATACACAACATACACAGTTTCGTAATGATAGAAGAACTAGACGTCCGCGAAATTTCCATTCCTGGATTTATTGCACCTAGGGTGTTAACAAATGTATCTGTGGGCTGGGCGTAAAGTAATAGAGTTAATGAAGAATAGTTGCTAGGATTAAATTATGATGCAATACTCGCTGTGAGAACTTAGTTTTTTTTTCTACTTTATCAACGCTTAATGGAATGCATGGACCCTCCATGAAACAAAATATGTACTGGGAATCGCAAATGCCTGCATTATCGATCTCATTTGATCATCATTGATATCACATTAAACAATAAATATCCTGGAAAACATTTTCTCATGTGGAGCAAGTTTTCCACGCACACATACAAGAGGCAATTCAACTCACTCCCACACCTTCACTTCTGTACAGACGACACACACGAGTATTGTTTCTACGACACTCAGTGATACACACATAGACACAGTATTCCACTCAAACCTGGACTCTATTTCAAAGAGTTTTCGGCGCAACGATTTTCCCTATGCTACCGATCCGAGAGATAACCTAAAAATTCTTGGTTTTCCGTGGAAAAGCTCTGGTTATCATCTGTTACACGTAATTCTGGTGAAATTGTTCATACGGAGGTCGTATTTAGGGTCTAATTTAGGTTAAATCAATGTGGTTTACACAGTGTTTTGTGTACCGATGGGGTGTGTGTTGGTTTTCGGGTGTCATTCCGTGATTTTTGCTCTAATTCCTGTCTGTGTAGTGAAGTTGGGGGTTATTTCGTGATGGGATTCTCGGAATGCAATGAGGACAGACTAAATGTGATGTGAAGACTGAATTATGAGAATGTGCGGCGTCTCGGTGTGATTTTATGCAAAAGTTGTGCGTGTTCCAGCGTCGCTAAGATGAGTGTAAGCTTACTTACCTTTGACGTATAACCTATATTCAGATACTTTCTGGCAAAAAATTGTTGAGTAAGCATCTCTTTCACCAGTAATGGTTCACGTCACTCTGCTATGGATAAACTAAGTTTACAGTTGGAGTTTATTTCTGTCTTTATCAGTTTTGATTATTTATTACCTTTTTCCGAAAGCATATACCTACCTACCTATACTAGATTTACATCTTTCCAACATAAAAGCCCACGTCAGTAAATCAGTTGAAGCATAATATTTTCGGCAATTATTACCGAAACCTAGACCGAACTTAGCTTAGTTCTTACATATAAATGCACAGTCTGTTTAAAGGTAGGTAACTACTGAAAATCTAACCTACCTGTAATACTATTGTTAGTTGGATGGAGAATTACGTTAAACAACAAACGCAGTAACCTAAACGCTAATAATAGTATTGGAAAAGGCAATTAGTCTTTGATCGCTTGCAGCCGAGTCACCTATAAAGCCACCCTACTGCCGGCCTTCCACTAAAAAATGGTAATCCCGCTCATTACTCTTTTTAGTGGAAAGCCGGCATAAAAAGGTCTCCTCTTCCTCACAATAAAAATGCATTTGTAAAGGTTCTGAAACGTCACACACAACACAACAATGTTAGAAATCGTGTCTAGTGAAATGTTATAATCATGTAGAATAACTATTATATCCCGGGATTTCATAAAATCCATGAAAATTACCTAAAATTATGCCAAAAATAAAGGGTATATTTTATCTCTCAGTCAGGATATGTACGTTATAGAGGAGAGTTTAATATTATCTCTCCCCCCCCTCCGGGGCCAGCGTCACCCCCCCGCACTCTAGAAAGTGTCCTTTGGCGCGGTATTCGTACACGATACATAAAAATTATGTAGGAACGAAATAATCCTTGATTAATTTACTATAATCGTCTAATACATATAAAAGCGATATCACTTACGTTTTCAGCGACTATAGGTCCCGGCTACTATCATTACTTGGTAGCATGTAGTAGTCGTAAAACCCCTGCACTGATCCACACTGAGCCAGCGGGTTAGAATATGACTCTATGTTACTCGTATCCGGGTAAAGGCCTCTGTCCCTCGGTGGAGACATAAATGGGATACCTACAACATCATTTTTAGCCTGTGCCACTAATTTATTAAAGCAAACAAATCTGTGCCGGTCCAAATCCACTTCTTCGGGTCGGTCGGATAAATAATTAAAAACGTTCGTTCTTGGTGGCTGATTGCGCTTAAACTTTAAGTGATATCGCTTTTGTATATATAAGAGGATTATAGTAAATTTACCAAGGATTATTTCGTTCTTTTCCACTTTTTATGTATCGTGTACGGTTTTCTTCTAAAATGGAAATTACCGCGCCGGGACACTATCGAGGGCGCGGGGGGTGACTCTCGCCCCGGAGGAGAGTATTTAACTCTCCACTATAACCTACATTATCATCTATCATGAATCATGATACACGACCGAAAAGTTACCCTTTATTTTTTCCAAGTTTTCCATACATTGTAATCTAGTATCCTTGAACTACAAGGGATTAAGCTAAATCCCCGATTCTATCATTTCCCTGCGACCGACGGTAGATAACATGTATGCAGTCACTTAATTCAATTAACATTTAATTTTAGTCTTGTGACGCTTTCACAAGACCAGCCGACTAGTCAATTAACCTTTCAACACGGTATCAAATCAAGCCAACCGTACCAAATTAACAAACAAATCGGATTAACAAACTACTTAAATCAGTCAAAGAAGTGTGCTCGATATTGTAATATGTTCACGAGTCATTGGAACGTGAACTGCCCTAATTAGAATCAGGGCCTCGGGGGTGGCAGGGCCGGCAGGGGGCGGGGGTGTACCAGTTGAATGCGTGCCCCTGACCCATTTCCTGCCTTGCGCCGCCGACGCGAGATCCCTGTGCGTTACGTTACCCCTTTTGACGTGTCTAAGTACTCAATCGTTTTGGAGTGTTATTTGAATTCACCTTTTGGCTATCGATTGAAAGAAATTGTCTATTTAACTTTATTAGTACAATACAATTGATGATTAAACGAACTTACAAAGTGAAGTTGTATCACAATTATATTCGCATCTGACCCTCTAGATTAGTGAATTCTTCAACGGTTTACTTTATGACAGAAATGCCTATTTTGAAAAAAAATTGGCCCCTTCAATTCAAAATAGCGGCTAACGCAGGCACTCCTCGAGGTCGAAAACTTACATTTTTATTTTTCTGTAGGTAGCTGTTGCCTGCGAATACGCCCTAGAACTTAAAATAAGTAACCTTTCATAATAAAGAGATGGCGTTACTAGTAATATTTGTACTTTTTAAACGCCATGGTTTCAGTTAACATACTTCTGAGTGGCGCTAATCTAAGAATAAATCTCATATATCTTAGAGCCATCTCGTGGTATTTACAATATTTCGATGGTGCTGCACCAAGCGATAATGGCCTCGAACTAGAGTAGCTTCCGCAGCAGCTCAGTTTACGCCGGTGACATATTTAGTTCTGCGTGGTATTAGAATAATATTATAGTACCTATATAAATTCCAGGCGCACTCTGTGCTGGTTAGAGAGTTTGTCGTCGTTCGATGGCCTTTGATATCAGGCGGCCAGATGAAATTATAAAGTTCCCGGGAACGGATATCCTGAACCTCATCACTTCATTCAGTGGTTTTACAATAGGTGGCGGTAGTCGCTTTCTGAAACTTCTGAAAGAGATTTTCCGTGCATTTTCCGAGATAAATTAGAATTTACACGCGAGGGATTTAGTCAAGTACCTACCTATCATCATCTGATAATCTTGTAAAGGATTTATGTTTTGTGTCTATCTAGAATATATTATGTAAATTTTATTCTATTCTTATCAATATTAATCACCCTTACAGAGCAATACAAAGATTCTTCGTCATTTAATTAAGACTTGTCTATTTATCTAACATTGCTATTTCACGTTTAAATACGTCTTCACAAACTCAATACGACTACTCAAATAAGCCAAGGAACGCGGACTCGGTAACTTACAAAGGTATATTATATTCGTGCGTAAATACAGGTATTATACAGGTATACGTACCTAAGTGGAAGGTAACTTTGTTCAGAGCTTCATAGAAATCCTTTGAGTACAGATGATGTACTCTAGGTAGGACTATTCAGAAAACAGAACGTTGATGAATATTTTCAGTAGATTACTTTATTTTCCCGTTCTTATCTCGCTCGTTAACCCTTTGGGTTCTTGTCCTGGCCGAAAAGGAAAAATAAATGACATTTAAATAGGCTTGTGGCCTGTCAAGTCAAAATAAATACTTTTTATTAATTGTCAAAACGGAACATTTGTTCCTGAGTTCTATGAAATAACAACAGAATGACGTCATGTAAAAGTGCCATCAAATGCTGTCTTTTTTGCACAAAATTGACTTTATAAATTATATCTGCTGGAAATATACAATTCTGAGAATGTCAAGCCATTTTGTACCTACATAATGCTTCAACTTAAGACTTGTTCCTAGATTTATTGGATTACCTTGGCCACAAGCCTATTAGGGGAAATTATGTTCCCTTGCAATAGGTTTTAATTGACGTCTTTGTATCCACTGTCAATGTTTGTTTGGAGAGTGTCCCCTTACGCGAATCTCGTACTAGTAGGGTAAACATAGTAGATATTAGATTCATAAACCAAAGCAAACAATAGCAATATTCAAACAATAAAATGTACCAATTACCGTTTTTGTATTCGGCCATGACTGTACTGTTTGTCGGCCACTCGGAATTTAGAGTTTTAGAGTTTATTTTTTAAAGCATTAAGATTCTTTAATAAACCAATTTTAAAGAAATCTCGGAAGTCCTTACAAAGTTACGCTTCTGCTAGTTTATAAAGTTTTAATGGTGTGCCGTAGAAAAACATTTCACGAGATAGTTAGATACCTTGAACGCAAGGTAATTGAACATTCGAACAAATCTGAGCTGTTAAAATAAGCGTAGATAATAGAGTTGAAAATAAATACTTACGTGGTACTTAACTTACCTATTATTAATTAACCTTCTAGTGGGTAATTTAATAACAATTACATTTCAATTTTATTGTCATCTGCCCATTACATAGCGGCCATTCACACTGACGAGGGGTTAAGTACTTAGATAAAATTATACAAAATTAAGAAATATCAACTATGGGAAAGGTTGAGGGGAAACGAGTCGTTGGACGAAGAAGGACATCGTGGCTCTCGAATATAAGAAAATGGACCAGTATAGCCGGCGTGGAAGACCTGTTCCGCCTGGGGCGCCTGGCGAAAGACAGAGAGGGGTACTTAGAGCTGACTGCCAACCTCCAGTTGTGGAGAGGCACTGAAAGAAGAAGAATAAGAAATACGCATGAATGAATATAATTTACAATACTTGTAAAAATTAACAATACCTACCTTGGATAGTATTCTACAAAAGAGATAGAACCTTGTCGGATGACACATAATTCTGAAACTTACAAGATACGTAAAAAAAAATATTTATATACAATTAACTTACTACTAAAAACAATTAAATTAAATAACAAATATCCTTAAGGTCACCGCCGCCGTCAATGAATTAGGCATATTTATGTAGATACTTATTCTACTATTTCCCCGGCCTACTTATGTAAGTACGTATGTAACCATTTATGTATAAGGTACCTAGCTAAACGGTTACAAAACAACGGTACTACATAATTGTGTCTATATGCAATAGCTAACGCCGACTAAAATCCCTACTAGGTATAACCCGGATGCAACAGAACTATTGACTGACCACAATTACAGGCTATGTCCGGAACAGACCTATTTACCTATCTGCGAAATTGCTTTTGGTGGCAAATTCAAATGATGCGATAATGGCGAATGGCGATCTAATTCACATGCCGCACAGTTATCTAGCAAAGATTTATTAAATCTATACAGGGTGACATTTAATTAGCTGACCATATTTCGGGGAATGATAGTACCCGTCATTGTGAACAACTTTCCCTATGAAACATATGGTCGCAAACGAAAAAAAATTTTGGGTCTCCCATAGTAAACTTGAAATCAGCTGATCGGGGCAATGTACTGGGGGACGAAAAATGTTTTTCATTTGCGACCATATGTTTCATAGGGAAAGTCGTTCACAATGATGGGTACTATCATTCCTCAAAATATGGTCAGCTAATTTAATTTCACCCTGTATTATAGTATCAAAAGGTTTTCATTAATATATTCATTTAATATACTCTATGCACGGTAAATAAAAGGTAACGTTACATGAATTACAATTCGGTGGGCAAATAGTTTATCATAAACTGAACGTCTTTGTTATTATTATACTTATACTTGCTGCAAATAACTCCCCGTTTCCTTGCTATTAAATAAATTAGGTAGGTACTGAAGTATAATAACCGGCCAAGTGCGAGTCGGACTCGCGCACGAAGGGTTCCGTACCATTATCTATAAAAAACCGCAAAAAAAAAAAGTATGGGAGCCCCCCCTATATTTTATACTCTATATATTGTGAACATTTTAAGCGTCTACCTGCTACCATTATCAATATCGAGCAAACATGAGCAAAAAAATCACGTTTGTTGTATGGGAGCCCCTTTAATATTAAATTTCTTTTAATTTTTAGTATTTGTTGTTATAGCGGCAACAGAAATACATCATCTATGAAAATTTCAACTGTCTAGCTACTACGGTTCATGAGATACAGCCTGGTCACAGACAGACGGACGGACGGACGGACGGACAGACAGACAGCGAAGTCTCAGTAATAGGGTCCCGTTTGGCACCCTTCGGGTACGGAACCCTAGAAAGTTTCAAAACATTTGTCATATTATAGCTGAAGATATTCAAAGGAGAGATGTTCATGATATGATATTTTCAACTCGTTTGATCTCTGACTTTCCATGCTCTGACTTTTCTCTGACGTGCCCTACCCTTACCTTTGGATTGACATTTTAATTTCCTACGCTCGTGTTTCACAATTTCTGGAGATAATAAAAATAAACCAGTTGGAGATGACACGCCATAGCAGGTTAGGGTGTTGTTTGTTGTCATATCGTCTACGTATCTACCATTTATTATATTTTATTTCCATCGACCAACACGTTGACGATGATGATTAACCGCTGCAGCTCTGAGATTATACGCACTTGAGATGACAGCTTGCCACAGCTGACGGAATGGATGGACGGACGTATATCGGAGGCTTAGCTATAAGGTACCGTTTGGTCCAGGTAAGTACGGACCCTAAAACGAAACCACCACCCCGGTCGCCAATACCGATACTCAATTACCAACCAGTGACAACTTGACAACCATATCGTGTGGACGGTCGCACGAGCCGTGGGATTAACCTGAAATCTATTGAGCAAACACACGACCAGTCGAGTACTAGTGTTGTATGATATTGTAGGTAAATTTTCAAAATATCGATAGTTCCTGCCCCAACTCCGACGTGGTAACTATCTATAGTACTATCTATTGAAATAGAGAAACATAAGGGGAGGCAGTCGCTCACGTCCGAAGGAATTACTTGGAACCCACAGCCCTTCACGTCCTTCCCGGGTAGTGCTAACGAGCGACAAATCATCATCATCATAGTCATCAAATCATCTCAAGACATTATAATTTCCAGGTTCTCAAAGGAGAACCTGACCACTTGACACTGGCAAAATTAACCTCAAAAGAGGTTAGGACGCCATTAATAAAAAGAAGAAGAAGAGAAACATAAATAATGACGTTGAAGCAATATAATTGTGTTACAGATCGATTAGCTGCTATTGACTCTATCTAGCGATGTAGATACATTACAGCCAGGTATTTTTGACGTACCATGACAATATCCAGAATTTTTTAGGAGACAGCAATGAAATGATACTTGAAATGTTATAAAATGATAATATAATTAATGTGTTATTATTATACATAAACTGTGTAAATACTAAAAAAAATATAATAAAAAAACCGATAATTAATTTTAAGACTAACATGCACGAATTTATCAGATTTCTATTTTATGTCTGGATTGTAATTACATGTAAGCACGGTCTATTTGGTGCACCTTGATTGTCTATCGATAGGTAGTAGAATCAATTTATCGACATTGTCAGACCACACTATACGAGACGCTCAAGACCGATCGATCATTACCATATTATAAACGGTTCACCTCACTCAACTCATAGACTAGATAGAACCTAAAAGGCAAGTACTGAAGGCAAGTATGAACATGAATTGTGTGTTGCTAAGGTAAAACTTAATCCAAGTATATATAGTTACTGCACTAAGTATTTCAATCTAAACGATGTAATGTATGTAACTTGCTCATAGTTTGTCAATCGTTAATGTGTAAATCGTATAAGGTAACGTAAGCTAACTTCTGGTAAAATACAACATAATTATGACACTCCATAACTTTGCACCAGAAGCGTCACACGCAACTATAGCAGAATTCAAAATCCGTGAGAGTACGTTTGACAACTAATTTGGCATAATGTTATCTCTTTACGGTAGTGCTGTACGTATCGATATATTTATAAAACGAGTAACGGGTAAATGGTTACTAGTGGTTTTCTATCCACTAGTTACGGTTAGTGGATACTCAAATTACAAGTCACACTTAATCATGTCCAAATTAAAATATGAATCACACGACACAATATGCAGACGGACGTGTATGTAAAATATAAATTAGCCATGTAAAGTTCTTGTGAGGAGTTTGTTAATCTAAATAGTTGTTGTACATAGGTTGTGTTTATGGATAAAACAAAACTGAATGCGGTAAGGACTTGTCAGTCTTACATTGTTAAGAAGAAACTATTTTAATGTAAAGAATACTTGTAATAATACCTGTACCTACTTGTTTTGTAATTATAGTATATCTCTCGACTGACATGAAAGACCGAGATTTTACAATCTTTGGGTGAAAATCAGCCTACCAGCACGCATACTCAGCAAGCAAGATGCAACAGACTTTGATTGTTTGTATGAGTCATCATACATTTATTGATTACGTGTATGCATTCTTCATGTTTAACAATGTTAGAACTATAGACAAACTTCAAGTACCAAGTACAACTATCGTCAAGTACAAGTACCAAACCATCCCAGTCGAGGTTTTTGAAGATATATTCCAATGCTTTGGTGAAGAGCTCTAGAGATAATGATATAATATCTCTTAAGCTTTATACATAATTCAATTCATAATTTCTTTATTGCACAACAAAAAAACGTATACAATCTTTGGCGTTTATGAAAGCTTATGCCCCATCGGGTCAATCGATACTGATTATCGATATCGGCTACATCACTATTTTTTGTCTAAATCAACCCTTTATATCTGTCAACGTTCTCTCACGCATATCGGCGTCTACCTTAGAGTACCGGTAACTTAACTAAGACGAGTGTCAAAAGAGTTAACCTCAGGTCGCAGTAGCTCTCAGTTTAGATTAAGAGTTATTTTAGACCTCTTTTTAGGGAACCGTACCGGAAGGGTGCCAAACGAGACCGTCCGTCTGTCCGTCATCGGGACCAACAGCACGAACCGTAATAGCTAGAAAGTTGAAATTTTCACAGAATGTGTATAATCTGTTGCTGCAACAACAACAAATACTGAAATACGAGAGATATTACAAATTAAGGGGGGTCCTCATACAAGAGACTTGTTTTGATACACCCACGCATTTCAATATGATGGTTTATTTCGCGACAACCTACATCGTTGAGGTAGCTCAGCGGGTATGATATAGGCTCACAATCCGAGGTCGTGAGTTCAAATCCTCGTGAGGGCATGATCTTTTTATTTTATTTTTGTTTCTGTTTTATTGTTTTGAGTGCTTAAGTTTTGTTATACGATAGTACGTTACCCTTCGTGTGCTATTTTGACCCGCACTTGACTGATTTTTTATTTCCAGCCGGGATGCAAACCCAGGACCTCTCACTCCAAGCATAGCTGACCGCAACGTCACAGAGGTCGTCATACTGTAATGCAGATGTTTTTACAGCAAATGGCGACTGACGACAGCATGAGCGACGACGTGTTCGAAGACGAGTTGCGTGCGCCGGCGCAGCGCGGCACCCCCTCCCCCACCGGGTACCGGGACTACAAGCCCCCCGCGGACACCCCGCTCAGAGCGCAGGCGGACGAGGATGTGCCTATACATAAGGTGAGACAGCGATGGCTATGGTGGGTGATGTGATAGTGATGGCGATCGTGATGGCGTAGCGATAGCGATGTCGATTGCAATGGTGATGTACTTACTGGCGATGATGACGTTGAAAGTGATAGCGATAGCGATGATGATGGTAATGGCGATGATGATGGTGACATAGACGGCGATGATGATTGTAATGGTGATTGCTGGGCAATGGCAATAGTTAGGCAATGGCGTTAGCAATGGCAATAGTTGTGGCATTATTGATGGCGATGTCGGTGGCGCTGAAGAACACGATAAATAAACCTAGCTATTCATCAAATCAGACTACCCTGAATCCTCGACAAAATATCATCCCCTATTTCGCTAACCATTCGCCGTGATAGGGTTGGTAGCGAAAATCTCACGGACATCTTCAAATCTAGTTAAGAGCGTAAAATGAAACTGAAAAATAAGGATTATTTGTCAACTCCTCCTTACAAATTGCTTTGACCGTGGAGATTGTCACCCGATAAGTTTGGATTCGAGTCTCGCTTACCTTGTTAGGGAAAGTTAACGATGTTTACCGAGATTTTTTACTTCCTAAACTTGGAGCTTTGCGACGAAGTTACTTAATTTGTGTTTTAGTTTCACCCCGGAAGGAGATGAAGTTATCAAGTTACTCGATGAGCGATGCCTTTTTGATTTGATTTTTAGAGAAAAATTGTCATAAAACCATGCTAATTGAAAGGTTCATATGGGTATGATTCTTGCGCATTCGATATAAGGATATCGACACAAAAACTTAGCATTCATAATTGGTTTTTATGGGAATCACATATAGGTTTCGATATCCATATATCGAAAGCGCGAGAATTATACCCTTTACTCATTTCATTACTCTGTGACGACAACAGACTGTGTCATATGAATTCATGTGTATACAAAGCCATCTGTCGGCAGCTTTCAGAACTATTTTCAGCTGTCAGAAAATCGCCTATTGATAGGCAATGCATAAACACGACCGCTAAAATAAT
Organism: Argyresthia albistria; assembly: GCA_963457715.1. Taxonomy (NCBI): domain Eukaryota; kingdom Metazoa; phylum Arthropoda; class Insecta; order Lepidoptera; family Argyresthiidae; genus Argyresthia; species Argyresthia albistria. The sequence continues at coordinate 3,730,002 of OY735257.1, read as the reverse complement.
ATTTCATATCAAAACAGTGCGCGTCGCACGACCATTTTATCATCGATATGATTCGAATTGGTACTGAAATATCATTTCATATTTATTTAAACCTTCGCACAGCTAATTGTAATGTAACATGTTTTCCGGAAACTGGTGGTCTCGGTTCCTTATTCTTCCTATATCGCATTCCATTCAAAATATATGTTGGTAATTTACTCATGCGTATTTCCACGCTTGAGTAAATTACCAACATATTATATTTTTCCATCCAAAGATCAATCATCAATTCAAAGCGTTTGACTGTTTGATATTCGCAGGTAGGAAGAGGAAGGAATGGGGTAAATGCTACGCTATTATAGCTAACTTCAATTCAAACTAAGTACAATTCAAAACCTTCCTGAGAATAGTTGTCGGTCGGATCTCACATAGTCAGTTTAGTGGAATTGATATGATAATTACATGAAAACAACTTAATATGAGTTTAATGATAAAAGAACAATATTTCTTACAGTATCCACCTCATGAATACAAAATCAATCACATATGACTTTTCTTGTATGATGTTACAAATTCGTTCGAGATATTGATAGTATGGAAAATTTACGATCTTCTTTGAAAATTAAGTTCCTTTTATACAGTAGGAACAAATGACAATCCTATCTGGCGCTTAGTCAAATAACGATTAACTTACAAAATTGTTTCGCGCAACCCAGAGTTTGCTTTGAAGTTAGAGCGTTTCATTGAATAGTTCCTTTGGATCAAGGCATTTTCGTTCTTAACCTTTGACAATAAAGACTTCGACAAAGGAACTGTTTGGTGAAACGCGTTCTAAATAAAAATCTCTGTTTTCCACAGACTATCTTACTTGGCGACAGTGGCGTGGGAAAAACCTCCTTGTTAGTGCAATTCGAGACCGGAAAGTTCCAGCCGGGCAACTTCTCGGCAACCGTCGGCATCGGTTTTACGGTGAGTGGCAACTGCGATCTAAATACAATTGATAACATTTCAAAAAAAAATAGCAGCTGGTTTTATTATCTCATACGAAAATAGATGGGAAACGATGGGACCCGTATTTTTTATTTTAGTGTTTATTGTTATTTTTAAGTTATAATTCAAGATTTTTAGAGTTACTCATTCTAAAAGGGCGTAAGTACAATGTCAGGATTATAAAACGTTGAACTTTTGCCCGTCATTGCATCAATAAAAATTAAAATGTCATTATTCTGTCATAATATCACCCCCTGTTCCGAGTCACGCCAAAATCGATTACAGTCCGAGTCAGTTTTGGGCTTTTGGCGATACAAAACGATGGCATCTTAGACGCTGTATTCGATTATGGCGCTGACGGCGATGTCGCGGAACGCACTGTCAATATGTGTAAATCTCAGGTGTAAATACTCTTTTGTTTTTGTGCAACTTCGTGACAAGTTGACAACCAGCAGTGATAAAATTTAGATGACAGATGATGACTGACAGTTGCTTTTTTATTTATATCTAGCCTATGGAACACATGCCATAAATCCTGACATTGATAATTTGGACAACATTTCAGTTTTTATTATTTAACTCTTAAATTACTGATCTAAAAATTCTGAAAAAAATATCTAAGAGCTCAGAACACTTAAATCTCGAAATGGTTTTCTAATTTTAGTACCTTATCAAAATGAAAGGTTGTCAATTTCTTGCCTAGCTGACTTTAGGGGCTCTCCGTAACGAATAGCACACGCTACTAAGAATTATGCCCAATGCAGGTTTGTGTTTTAGGCTCCAGAAGCCTAAGTTCGGACGTAGCACGAATATTCGACAGTGATTATAGAGCCTTTTGGTATCGTAATGAGAACTGGAAGTGTATAGCAGGTTTAAAAAAAGTTAAGCTATAATTTAAGCTAAGATATCTACTTATGCCCAAAATGTAGAAAGAGATTATATCTTGAGTCAACTTTGATATTCAATGTAAAAATCGAAGGGATTGGTTGATACAATATTAATTATTGTTGTAAATCAAAGTTGGTTCGTAACGTGAAAGACTGTTTATGTATCAATTGCTATTGCTGTGTAATGCAACAACTACAGACCTAATTTGGCTTTGTCCTTCGGCCCTTAGAATATTTATGCTTTTGATTGATTTCATATTGAATTATTTTCTTCTTTTTAGGGTTCCGTACCCGAAGGGTGCCAAACGGGACCCTATTACTGAGACTTCGCTGTCCGTCTGTCCGTCCGTCCGTCCGTCCGTCCGTCCGTCTGTCACCAGGCTGTATCTCATGAACCGTGGTAGCTAGACAGTTGAAATTTTCACAGATGATGTATTTCTGTTGCCGCTATAACAACAAATACTAAAAATCAAAAGAAATTTAATATTAAGGGGGGCTCCCATACAACAAACGTGATTGTTTTTGCTCATTATTGCTAGATATTGATAATGGTAGCAGGTAGACGCTTAAAATGTTCACAATATATTCAGTATATTATTTACTTAAAAAATAAATAAATAAATTAAAATTAAATTAATATTTAGGGGGGGCTCCCATACATTTTTTTTTGCGGTTTTTTATAGATAATGGCACGGAACCCTTCGTGCGCGAGTCCGACTCGCACTTGGCCGGCTATTTATTTTCTGTATTCCACTAATTTATCTCATTAGCTTTGGGCTAGCAGTTGGACCCCTAGGTGGAGCATATTGAAAGAGCCCGTAATTTTGCGCTAGCTAAACCAATTAGAGTGCATATCTGTTGTTAAAATGGAAATTTCCGGCTGGCCGGACATCCGGCCGGATGTTCAGTATTAACAAGTTCATTTATTTTATTTTCCACTAATGTATCGTTTCTATTTACTGTTCTTTCTTCTGCGTTAGAAATATTGGACTAAATAATTTTATCAGCACTTCGTATTAGGTACTTACGTATTACTAAGCAATAGATTGACGACTCTCAGTTTTTGTGACAAAATGAGTAAGTTAAGGAGATGAACCTGCTTCTAAGTACGAAGTTGTAGGTTGTCTATAAAACTTACAGCTAAGAAAAATATTTCAGAATTGGCTTTTACTGCAAAATTCGAAGTGGAAAATCGTGTTATACGACCACATACTGCTACGGATTGTGTTCCGTCGATGGCAAGGAAATGCGATGAATAACCAGCAGGATTTTAATTATTCGGTGCATAAAGAAAGAGCGACGCTGTTCAAGTTAGATGATTTCGACCGCACAATCGTACATGCTCAGTATTACACTAAACCCTGATGATGATGATGAATACTGTTGAATACAGAATACAGAACACAGAAAACCTACATCTAACCAACAATAGAGAACTTCTAAAAAATATATTTATAATCCTTGATAACATCAATCATCATCATTATCATCTGCTGGTAGAAATCTCTCTTTAGAGATAAGCTCGCCTTTGCGCACTAAATGTTATTTAAGTTTTAATATTAAGTTACAGTGCAATAAAGAATATGAATCTGTGTGTGCCTATATTCTGTTTTTGTCCAATAAGAATAAAAACCTTCAGTGAGTAGGTATCACACAATCGGACACTTTATTAAAATGTATTTCAAAGTAATAAAGCAAGAAGAGAGAGAGTAGTAGGCTAGTAGGTATCAAGCTGATTCAGCAAAATACGAGTTCCGATTGTAGAGCCAACTTTATTGTTTGTTGAGGGGCATTTATTAAAAGGTTATCTTGTTCGCTTTTTACTGATCTTGAGATTCTTTTTACAGATCTGTTTTTGGAATAAAATTATAAACTCAAAACAGTAAATTCGTAGCAAAAAGGTAAACAATGACAAAGAATTTATACTGGCCTCATTTCGTAATTTCTTTATTGTACTCATGACAGTAAAATTTGCTCATTTACCTATTGGTTACGTACGTACGATAAGTTTGTACCTATTTCGTATTTCGATGAGTATCTCGAGTTGAAATAATTTAATCTGATATACTTAATTACTTAAAAGTGTATCTACCTTGGTTACATTAGGTACCTGATTTGAACACTGCTAAAATATGCCTATGGACATTAGACGAGCCAGTGGTTATCCAGTGAAACGACCGCAGTTTTGTTTTTAATTCGCGGAAAGTTCTCGCGCGCTTCCCGACTGCGACCTACATCTTGTAGTTTTAACCGACTTCCCAAAGGAGGTGGTTTACAATTCGTCCGGATGTTTTTTTTTTATGTATGTTCCCCGATAGCGCCTAGACGGATGGACTGATTTGAAAAATTATTTTTTTGTTTGAAGGGGTTTACCATCCCATTGGTCCCATTGACACCAGGTCAGGATCTGATGATGGGATCCTGGAGAAATCGAGGGAACTCTTCAAATAATATAGGCGGACCTATAGTGATTTTTGTGTTTTTAGTAATAACTCGTGCATTTACTCACGATAAGCATAATATTGTGATGCGGAACTGCTGATGAAGACCACATATGGCCACCAGAACTGCTCAATACTAGGTACAAATACAATGCGTGGCTGACGGGCAGGCAACGCATAGCCTAAACCGGTGGACCTAGAGCCATGAAATTTTGTACAGAGGTTCCTTAGTAGCGTGTGGTAGCACTGAGATGAGATTTGACAAAATTAATTTCCCAAAGGGGGGGGGGATACGGGGTTGCAGTTTGTATTAAACTCAATCTAATCAAATAGGGTTTGTGGAAGTCGGTTTTTTCTAAAGTCGGTTATTTATTACTAACCTCACGAACAAACCGGACAAGTCAGTGAAACAATCAATTGAAATGGAAACTATTGAAAGTGCCATCTAGTCTATCCAATCCATACATTCGAGCGAAACATATTATACCTCCCTCCATATACCAAAAATATAAATATACCATCATACTCCAAATTTTTGTTACTACATTTTTTCAATTCACAAAGGACTGGTTTCAGAGCGTCAAAAAATTCATGCAAAATATCCTCACGTCATTCGTCACAAGACCCTCGACGTTCGGTTTACCACATCGCAAACGTTTTGTTTTAGGGTTCCGTACCCGAAGAGTGCCAGACTGGACTCTATTACCACAGAACAAGTAATAGTACTAGCGTATGCTATTACTTAAGCCTCCGCTTTGCTCCCTGTCCGTCAACTCATAACTGCGGGCTGTAACTCATGAACCAAGATTGGGAGAGAGATATTTTCATAAAATTTAGATTTCTCTTGCCTAAACAGCCACAAAGAAAATTTGAAACATTAGAGGACTACAGTGTCATTTTCAGGGTTCCGTACCCGAAGGGTGCCAAACGGAACCCTATTACTGAGACTTCGCTGTCTGTCCGTCTGTCCGTCCGTCCGTCTGTCTGTCACCAGGCTTTATCTCATGAACCGTGGTAGCTAGACAGTTGAAATTTTCACATATGATGTATTTCTGTTGCCGCTATAATAAAAAATACTAAATCAAGAGAAATTTAATATTAAGGGGGCTCCCATACAATAAACGTGATTTTTTTGCTCTTTTTTGCTGGATATTGATAATGGTAGCAGTTAGACGCTTAAAATGTTCACAATATATTGAGTATATACTTACTTAAAAAATAAATAATTAAATTAATATTTAGGGGGGCTCCCATACAAAATATATATTTTTTGCGGTTTTTCATAGATAATGGTACGGAACCCTTCGCGAGTCCGACTCACACTTGGCCGGTTATTAATATTGTGATGGTAACGGATCCCTTCATGCCCGAGTCCGACTCCAGCTTATCCAACTTCAACAGCTCAATACTGTAAAATTGCTGCAGTAGGTAATGAAATAACGCTTTTGTTTGGAAATTCCTTTGTAGAATTTTTGCTCTGAATTCTTATTATTGACCCCTCTCTGTATATCAAATCACTCACTTTGAACAAACCTAATACAGTAGGTATTTAAAAGTCGTTTGATATTCGAAATCCATTAAACATCACTCAAACTCTCAATCATCTTTACCAATAATACTACTCCATTATTTATTACTATAACAGCCTACAGAATTCAGAAAATAAGTTATTTGACGTTGGAAGATACACGGTGACTTTTAATCGGTGAACTGATCAATCAGGTACCAATTTTTCTAATTCAGTAATTGATGGCCGTCACGTTGAAGTCTTACAGTAGTCTGTAATTACATGAAAACAACTTAATGTTTTTCATGATAACTTTTATTTTGAAATCAAGTTTATCCTAAATTCCTTGTCAACCTACACTAAACTGTAATGTAATAAAGTTTTAATTATGTTTTTACTTTTGATTATTTAACAGTGAGGTACCTAGATTGCGTGAGACCTCTATTAAGTTTAATTTTTGCTAGATATTCATATTATTCTACTCCTGATCACCGATTAAAAGTCACCGTGTATATACTATTGGACGATCCTGATAAAAACAAGGAGCCTAAGCAAACAACATTGAACTAAAGAAGTAAATAAAGCCCTTTATTAGGATTCCGTACCCGAAAGGTGTCAAACGGGACCCTATTAATTATTATACAAAGCCTCCGCTGTCCGTCCGTCTGTCCGTCTGAGGGCTCTTCAGCACGAACCGTAATAGCTAGAAAGTTGAAATTTTCACAGAATGTGTTCTGTTGCCGCTCCACCAAGAAATATACGTAATATTGAAAAAATAAAGGTGTCTTTGTACAATAAACGTATTTTTTGTACTTTTGGTTAAATGATGGTGCGGAACCCTCCGTGTGAGAGTCCGACTTGGCTCCTTGGTTTTATTTTCCAAAGTCATCAAACGTATTTTTCGAGGAATAGGTACAAACTGCACCATATACAGGATGTAACAGAAAGGGGTGTACAAGCCGAAAGAGGGTTGTTAGGGACATCATTATGAACAACTTTCACTATGGGACCGACTTGATCAGAGCAACTTTGTTTTTATTCACTCAGTAAATTTCGGGCCTAGCGCCTCAGCTGATCTGTAACATAATAATCTGTATGGTGGAGTGAAAAATAAAGTTGCTCTGATCAAGTCGGTCCTACAGTGAAAGTTGTTCAGAATGATGTCCCTAACAACCCTCTTTCGGCTTGTACACCCCTTTCTGTTACACCCTGTATAATTATTTCAATCAACCTTCGAAACTGAGATACCTAGTTCAAAGCGGAATTAAATACTACAGCTCTAGCTGACTATCATGTGTCCTAGGCGGGGGGGGTGGCGGGGTGCGGGGCGTGGGGTGCAGATCCCAGCCGCAGGGACTACACGAGGCTCCTGCCCGGTCGGTGTGGCCATGTGTAGCGGATCCTGAAATTAAGGCGGGTTTTGGCGGATTTTAGCAATATGTCAGTTTGTGAATTGAAGTTGTGTAGAAAATTGTTACGACAGATTTATTGTTTTAGGGTAGACCCCATTGTTTTCAACCGACTTCAAAAAAGGAGGAGGTTCTCAATTCGACCCGTATGTTTTTTTTTTTTTTTTTTTTTTTTTCCCTATGTTTGTTACGCGATATCTCCGCCAATTATGAACCGATTTGAACAAATCTTTTTTCGGCGTATAGGTAATACCTCAAGGGTGGTCCCATTGACACCAGGTCAGGATCTGATGATGGGATCCTGGAGAAATTGAGGGAACTCTTCAAATATTATAGGCAGACCTATAGTGATTTTTGTGTTTTTCATAATAACTCGTGCAAATGCACATGGTAAGCATAATATTGTGATGCGGAACTGCTGATGAAGACCACATATGGCCACCAGATCTGCTCAATACTAGGTACAAATACAATGCGTGGCTGACGGGCAGGCAACGCATAGCCTAAACCGGTGGACCAAGAAACCAAGAAACTTTGTACAGGGGTTCCTTAGTAGCGTGGGGTAGCACTGATATGGGATTTGACAAAATTAATTCCCCAAGGGTGGGGGGATAAGGGGTTACACTTTGTATTAAACTCAATCTAATCAAATAGGGTTTGTGGAAGTCGGTTTTTTCTAAAGTTTACTTTTTGTTTCAATTATCACAGAATGTGTATTTGTTGCCGCAACAACAACAAATACTGAAATACGAGAGATATTACAAATTAAACGGGGTCCCCATACAAGAGACGTGTTTTTAATTTTGTTTTTGTTTTATTGTTTTGAGTGCTTAAGTTTTGTTCCCGATCCAAGATCAGGGAAGCTGACCGATTTTTTTTTATTAGGTTTCCATGTACCGAAGATTGCCACAAGGGACCATTGCTAGACCTCCGCTGTCCGTCTGTCCGTCTGTCACCAGGCTCCATCTCACGAACCGTAATAGATAGACAGTTGACATTTTTACAAAATGTGCCGTTTGCCGCTATAGCAACACATTAACGAGGCAGGTGGCCGAGTCGTATTAGTCAAGGCTCGATAGCGCGGAGGGTCCTAAGTTCAAACCCACAGCAGCTTACTTTTCAACCGACTTCAAAAAAAGGAGGAGGTTCTCAATTCGACCCGTATGTTTTTTTTTTTTTTCTATGTTTGTTACGCGATTGCTCCGCCAATTATGAACCGATTTGAACAAATCTTTTTTCGGCGTATAGGTAATACCTCAAGGGTGGTCCCATTGACACCAGGTCAGGATCTGATGATGGGATCCTGGAGAAATCGAGAGAACTCTTCAAATATTATAGGCAGACCTATAGTGATTTTTGTGTTTTTCATAATAACTCGTGCAAATGCACATGGTAAGCATAATATTGTGATGCGGAACTGCTGATGAAGACCACATATGGCCACCAGATCTGCTCAATACTAGGTACAAATACAATGCGTGGCTGACGGGCAGGCAACGCATAGCCTAAACCGGTGGACCTAGAGCCATGAAACTTTGTACAGGGGTTCCTTAGTCGCGTGGGGTAGCACTGATATAGCATTTGACAAAATTAATTTCCCAAGGGAGGGGGGATAAGGGGTTACAGTTAGTATTAAACTCAATCTAATCAAATAGGGTTTGTGGAAGTCGGTTTTTTCTAAAGTTTACTTTTTGTTTCAATTATATACGGGCACGTTCGAAAGGGCACCTCCGGAAATCTAATTGAAGTATCAAGTTACGATTCTAGTTACATAATATGCCATCGTGATAGCGATATACCTAAGTACTTATCGTTATTTTGTCAATTGAATTACGCACCTACATTAATTCGATGTGTTTTGGTAAGGATCGTAGGATTTCCTGCCTTTCCAGCCAGCCTATTGGCAGGATTCTCAGTTTAAATGTGGCCACACTATGCCCGGTGCTCGTCAGTCAGTCGCTACGGGACTGTAGATACGACCCGCCGCCATCCCGCGGGACTTAGCCCACCGTTCGAAATTCGAAAAGTTTTTCGCGGTTTTCTTTTTTTTCGCGTGCGGCTTTGATGGCCAGCTTTTGTGGTGCTGTAAACTATTTGTGATTTTAATTTACATGTGTTTCGTTACAAGCTATACGATGCCTTTTAATATTTTAATAAAGTGATTTTGGTTAATCGCCACTTTAATAAACCTTCAATCAAATATCAAACCGGCTATCAAACCTGCCATAAAATTTCACATCAAACTCCATTTTATAGTCTCACTCACTCACCATCCATTGTTCTCCATAAACAGGCATTTATGGCAGTCTGAAAAGGGTTTGAAATCTTTAAAAGCGCTCATCTCATGGATGCGAGCCTTTGAGTGTCTGTCAAACTTTAAGTTACCGGTTGTGGATCCGGAGTTCAGAACGGAGGCTCAGCTGACAATGCTTTAGAAAATGCTATTACCAAGCCATTTCCGACCGGAATTTCGTAGTCATGTGCGTCGATTGGAAATGCAACTCTGTTAGTCGGAGCGAGAATACGATTTGCATTTTTATAGGCCCATTACATATTATTGGCAGCAAATAGGTTTAATGGTAAGGGCGCGTTTTAAGAGCACAAGGTACAAAATTTCCAGAGTTCGCCTTTGTACAGTTTTACTAGGTAACTAGGTATGTATTGTTGGTTCATAATTGTTTGTGTGCAATATAATTATGAAGTCAAAATGCAATCTTATTCGGGTCAACAGAAGACGGTTATTTAAAGTGGCCTGTACTCAAAGTAGGGAAGCCCGATTTTTTTCTTCGAAGAAGCCCCTTATAAATAAGTAAGTGCTGAAAAAACGCTTAATTAAGAATAAGGAAAACGTTTTTCCCGGAAAATTAAAGACTTTCAACATAACTGCTGGCTCGTCAAAGATTTTTATTAGATAACCTATTAAAAATAATTACACGTTTGAAGCGAGGATTTCGAATATGAATTTACGTCTCTGCATAATGAGATAATAGGTAGTGAGTGCGGGTCCACACACTTACACTGATCGGATTTAAACGAGCATCAAAAAATCTAACTTAACCTAACCGAAAAACTATCTGAGCCACTAAATTACTATCTGAGCCACGAGCTTAGTTTTTCAGTGGATCGTTTTATTATATTCCATCAAAAAATACTTTACGGCTGCATAACTTTACGTTTCTCCGTTCCGATATACGAATTATATAAATAACTATACATGTATATATGTATAGGTATACCGGAGTCTGATGGCAAATGGGGAAATATTTTTGTACGTGTGCAATACTGGGGAAATTCTAAAAGTCCATTCATTTCGTATGTGTCACCCTTAGATCGCCGCCTTGCCACCTGCGGCCTAATTTGAAAGAACGCCGACACTCGGTCGAAGAAATCAGCTGCGGAGTACACCCGCATCGTAGTTGTATCGAAGTGCGCCGTGCCGTGCCGCCCCGCCGCCCGCCGTAGTGAAGGGTTTTGTTCGAGTGGATTCTACTAGGATGTTTTTTCGTCCTTGAGAAGACAGTGAAATTCCTCAAAATTAATGAAGTTCTCTGAAAGAAAAGAATTGAAATTGTAAAACGGAGTGATCCTAGGTTTCCTTTTATTATTTTTAAGGATCGGAACCCTGGAAACGGGTGTATTGTAAAACATACCTACCTACTTAATCAATGTCACACAATTTCTTGCGGGAGTCCCAACACAGCCTGGGCGAACGCACTTTACGATGCGACGACCTGATTTGACAGGTGACATTGACAATAATAGACATTGCCGTATGAAAATCACATAACCTTGGTTTTATGCCATCAGATTCCGGTGTGCCGGTATGCTGTCATATTTACAGATAAACATAAGCCAATATTATCTATAAATAGGTATTGCCGTCAACGGCATAGTTGCCACATCCAAGAATTGATTGATTGTTCTATAAAATGCCTCCTCATTTTAAAATATGACGTCACGCCCGTATGTAAAGTGAGGAATCATTCAATCGTGTGCGATAGCAATATCACTTTGTCGTTAAAGCATCAACTGGTGCGTTCAGAGAGTATTCTTCGGACGCGCCCGTGTGAAAAACTGTACAGAGCCACCAACTGAGCTGTTCAGATGGGTAAAATTGGAACTTCGGCCTTGTCATCCGCCATCAAAGAGAATAGGTACTTTTCTTCTTTTGACACAGAGATAAATAGTACTACGTACAGAACGGCCACTCCCTTCCCCGCGCTGATTCAGATACCGCACCCCACCCCTGGCGCCGGAGGGCGAACCACAGGCTCTTTGTACAGGCGCTTTGCACGTGAACAAACGTCATTTGGCTGTGTAGTAGTAACAGGAACAGGTGATATTTTACGCGCGTTCTATGGAGTGTTCGAGGTGTAACTTGAGTGAAGTTTATAGGGGGCGCTAGCTCTACGCAACTTAACTTTAGTTTTACACTCACGCTGGTTCGTCCATTCCACTTTCCATAGTAATGTTTTTGACGTGACAACGTCTTATAAATTGGTTTGCCGGGTGACACTTCAAGAAACTGCGTTACGCTCCGCTCACGTTATGCGCTCACAATGAGAGCGAGTGAGAGGCACGCGTCCCTTCCACTCGGGCATGGTTAGCCCGCCTAAGAGCGAGAGAGACAGACATAAACCACTCAAAGTCGTTGTCACGTAAAACTTTCGCCCGTATACCGACTTTACAGGCAACCAATTTTTTTTCATAGGTTTTGAACTTTATTTCGATGTAGGTAGATTGAAAATCACAGGCCGTGGACTTTGGACGGGAATACGAGTTCATAGTTTCACCTGTCACCACGCGCCAAAAGATATTATGCTGTATAAAATATAATACTTAACCCATTATGATGACTACTATGACACTAGCGACGCTATCAGCTGAACAGCTAAGTTGGTGGTACTGTACCACCCTCCCCCTCGTATAAATAACATTCAGCAATATTTATTTTATACATATACTAGCTGATGCCCGCAGCGTTGTCTGGGTGGTCTTACTTAAGAATTATTATTTACTGCACAATAGGAATCCTAGTAATAATACTCCTAAACTAGTAATGTGTATGTCTATTTTCTAGGTAGTAGTCCTAGAGGGGTCCTAAATATAAGAGTCCGGCCACCGAAATAATCGCTAGACAGCTACGAAAAAGATCTAAGTGTCCCTTAACTGTTGTTGAAATCGGGCATCAATATCCCTAACTTTTAATACAAAATAGAGAATATATAGGCATCGCGAAATATTTTGAAATCCTCTGCCATAATGTGGGTACACATTTACTATTTACGAAAAAACTTTATTCCGGTAATAAACTAAAGTTTAACGAAGTTTAAAAAGCCATTTTTCTAATATTTTGTAATAGTGCGCGAAAAAAGCTCTCAGGTGTCATGGCGTCGGCTTTGATGTCACGCATAAGTAAATGTGTCAATGTCCAAATGAGTAATCAGCATAAATCAGATGATGTTTACATTGTTATGACGTCATGCAGCGTCATGCGCTATGATTCCTGTTTCGATCAAAATAGCCGAATGCAGTATTTTAATTTTTCGTTTTATTGAAAATCATATTCATCTAATATTAAACGACTGTACTTATAATTAAGCCATACGACTAAATAAATATTAATCTTAATGTTTTTAATCAAATTAAATTAGTGTTTTAAATCCTTTCAATATATTTCCTAGAATATTTATTTGATACAGTCGTCAGGCCTATTGAATCGGCCACCTCATAAAACATACTTTGCAATCATAGATTTGTAGAGTTAACTCTATACAGCAATACTTTACGAGCACTGAATTAATTAAGCTACCACTTCAAAGGCAAGTTTATCTTAAACAAGTGTTTTGTTTGTTTAATTATTTTGGCGCTCTTCCAATATAAAAACACTCCAATTTATTTTATCTTTCTTCGTATTCGCTGAAACTCTCAATTGCGTGTTACATGGTGTTACTTAATATAGGAACAACCAGATTGCAATTAGTGATTATCTATATTAAATTATGTATATTTAATTACACAATAATTTTAACTTGGTTAGGTACATCAGAACACCACTTAAATCACTGGGATTTGTGTGTGGTGTGATCTACTCATTAATTATTATAGTACGGTCGCCTGCGCCTAAAAGTATACAAGCAGTATAGGCGGGATTCACTCGTTAATATGACCGCTCGTATACTTTTAGACGCAGGTGACCGTACCTATCTAATTTATAACATAATTTAAATATTCAATTCATTAATCAATCAATTACGCAAATACATATAACTACATACACACTAAATAAAGTGTTTGTCGATAAAACGTTGCATCATCGCGGCCGCGATGCATCGGTTTTAATAAAGGCTTTACACGGCATCGTCTAACTGAGTAATCGATCAATGGTGTTCGATGAAATGTAAATTGCTCATGGAAATCGCTCAAACACCTTTAGTAGGGACACATAGGGTAGGGTTTCGACATTCATAGACATAGACATAGACATAATTTATTGATAATATTAATTACACGTCATGGATCATTAATAATAATAATTGAAAAAATAATTAAAATAATAATAACATTAAACTAATTTACACACAGTAAATTTGATAAGTTAAAAATGACAGAAATAAAAAATAGGTAATCAAATCGTAAATAATAATGTCATAGTAATAAAATTCTAAATAATAATGTCAAATTATGTGACTAGTTAACTAGTTACATGCCTAATGCTAAAAACTCATCATAGCTGTACAGGGACTTCTCAATAAGCCATGTTCTTAATTTAGATTTAAAGATGGACACATTTCGTATATATATATTTCGTATATATTTATTGCACATATCAGAAAAAAACACAAACAATACAGAAAAGGCATGAACAAAGGCAAGCTTATCTCTAAAAAGAGATTTCTTCCAGCAAACCCAGGATGGTCAGGATACATTTTAAAACTCAAAACGGGCAAACATTCGGCGAAAGGCTAGCCCCCTTGTCACGCAAAACGGTGTAAGTACATATTGACTTTTGACGACCTCTGCGGCGCAGCGGTTGCGCATATGCCTACCATGCGAGAGGTCCCGGGCTCAAATCCCAGCTGGGGACAAAAAACAACAGGTCTTGGAAGTTTAAATGTTTGTGATGTCGCTGTTTCTGGTTCCTACGGCACAGGGTATCGTAGTGTGGGGCCAGAAGCAATGTAGGTGCCTGTATGTGAATGTTATCGAGTAGTAACTGATAAATGTGATCGTACCACTATAAATGTGATGGATGGATAGGTTCTCTACGCCCTACACACTTACAACGAGTTGACTACGAGTTGTTTACTTTACATTACAGTTTACAAAACTGTGCATCTATACTGTCTTCACAAAATAAAAGGCCCGTTTTGACAGTTCACGCACATGAAGTTTTAACTCCTAATGCGTAGGTAATAAAAGCCAACTGTTGCGTACAACCAAAGCATACAAGTTTTTTAGGAAATCCGCTTCTATTACGGCGTTAGGGGTTAAAACTTCATGGGCGTGAACTGTCAAAACGGGCCTTTTATTTTGTGAAGACTGTAGCACTCCGTAGGGACAAGGCGTGACGATAAGGTTGTTTTTATTTGTACACCTGTGTAAACTTATTTTGCTCAATGTCGCTGGAGAATCCTTTGATCCTGTGGTCCGGCAGCAGCCTTGTGTAATATTTTTTTTAAGGTACCTATAGATTGAGAGACAGGTGAGACTAAATAAAAGCCTGCAATATATCCATATGCATATGAAGGTTAATATTTCAGAAAGGTCGTCCGTTATTAATACACGACAAAGAGCTATTGGTAATATAGGTAGCAATTTCGCAAGCGGAGTACAAAATTTCGTATTTTTGCATTCACTTGTTCAAAGGAGAGCAATTGTAAAAGCGTTCCTGTTTGAACTTTCTTATTTCCAAATTTCCTTTCATCGTCCCGCACTTTACTCAGTGAAGAGGAAAGGTTTAGGGCAAGGACATGGGCGAAAATGCGAGGTACTAACAATAAATTCTGCAATCTCTACAAGAGATCTGGGGCCCGATGCTGCTCTGACAAACGCACTTATATACAAAGCGTATACGATTTGCTTGCAATCTATTAACGATCTATTTGCGATTCTTTAGGAGCATACCAAATGACGCCATTTTGGGTGTTTTAGATGCGATAGCGATCCAATATAAGTGCGTTTCTCAGAGCAGCATCGGGCCCCTGGGCCCTCATTCCGCTATTTACATTACAATTCATTCATCATTCAAAGATTTCTACTGTCAACATATAGTGCGGTCAAAATAGAACTTATCCTTGCATAAATTCCCAGCAAGCTTGAAAACTTGCATTAACGTATTAGACACCATTGTAATGAAATTGTGAAAAGTCCCCATCAGTCCCAGTGTGCAAAAACAATTTTGACGTGACAACGTCTTATAAATTGGTTTGCCGGGTGACACTTCAAGAAACTGCGTTACGCTCCGCTCACGTTATGCGCTCACAATGAGAGCGAGTGAGAGGCACGCGTCCCTTCCACTCGGGCATGGTTAGCCCGCCTAAGAGCGAGAGAGACAGACATAAAAAGTGAAAGGCACGCGTCCCTTCCACTCGAGCACAGTTAGTTTGTATAAATAAATGTTTTAAATTGTTACTATTATTTCATCCTTCTTCCTACTATATGAATGAATATTTACATTAAAATTATTTTACCACTCAAAGTCGTTGTCACGTAAAACTTTCGCCCGTATACCGACTTTACAGGCAACCAATATTTTTTTTTCAACTTTAACCTTGAATAGAAAATTATGTACTTATTAGATCGATGGGAACTTCTCACAATTTCATTATAATGGTGTCCCTAATGTTCATGCAAATTTCCAGCGAATTGTAATGTAAATAGCGGAATGACCCCCCTGTATACTTACGATTTATAAACTATTTACAAGAACCAACCTGTTAAAAGGTTAATTAAAGCACAGATCGTTCTTGATGCTAGAAGGGGCCAGAAGCAATGTAGGTATGTGCCTGTATGTAAATTTTATATTTAGATCAGGCATGGCCAACCGTTCGATCGCGGCCATAAGACCGTAGGTACCTCTATAGTAGGTACCTACCTACCTATATACCAAATTAATAAAAACTCCACTAGAAAATAAACTTATAAGATATTTAATACATAACTAAATATATACTGAAATAGATAATCTCTTTATATAAAAATGATGATGACTAAAGATTATAGAGAATGTTTATATACAAATATAAAAGTAATATGTACCTAAATAAATATTTAAATTATTTAGTATTATATCAATTTAACTTAGAAGTAAGTCATAATGTAACTTTCAAGTGTCCTCCTAGAGGACGCTACGTTGCCGCGCCCTTGCCAGGGTCAATAACCTATCTTCTATCCATAATCTGCAGATTTGAGATTGCTAGTGTCAATTTTGACATAAATCCCATAGCGCATCTGTCAAATATAACCCGTAATCTGCAGATCACGGATAGAGATATGTTATTGGGATCGGCCGTATACGGACTATGATGATATTTGTTTAGGTTGCTCATACATCATATCTTTCGACCCCTTTAATTAGAACATATTGATCTCGAAATGGTTTTCTCAGTTTGGTTCCCTTGAATGTATTCCCTTGTTTTTAGCACTGCCCACAGTGGACGGACGGACGGACAGCGGAGGCTTACCTAGTAAAGCATCGCGTTAGGAACCTTTCGGGTACGGAACCTTAAAAACTAAAACGATGTCGAAATGTGTGAAAAAAGCAGAATGTATTTCTGAACATCATTTCATTTTATAATTTTATGTGGCAAATAAACACTTCTTCTTTCTGTCTTTCTTCTTTAATAAACATGTAGGTACCTACCTAGATTATGAAACTTTAAATAATTTCGCCTACAGCCCTAGTTATAACCTGTACAAGATTGAATTATACAAACGGACATCAAATGAAAATTCCTAAGTAGTATGAATCTTTCCTTCTTATTTTAATTTTAATTTCGTTCAATTTATTTCCAAGGTCAGAAAGGGAATTGTGGTATCAGAAATAAATTGCGAGAGCTGATGGTTTAATATTAAATGGAAATCAGTAAACTCTTATATTAACTAGGTATCTAATAAATATTTTTTACATCATCCAAGCTCAGTAAAGAGATTTTACCCTTACTGCTGTTCAAAGAGCACGTGAAAGTTCGCATTTCCAACACAATGCATTGTTTAGAGAAAACGTTCCATTTTCAAATCACTTTACGGCAGACCGTGCTTTCATAGTCAGTTTTCTAAAACGTACCTCTACCTACTATGCTGGATGGCTGCATTGCATAATGCTTCAGAAGTGAAATTATAAAGTTTCTCTGATCAAATGAGTATCATAGTAAAAGTTGTTCATAATGATGTCCCGAACTAAAGCGTGAGAAGGGGAAATGCACAAAGGCCCCGCACATTTGGGCCACGTGCAGGCGCTTTGACCCCCGTAGAGAAGATGTGACAAGATACAAGATGTCCCTAACAAATCCCATAATAGAATTTTTTATTTTTATTTTATACTTAAAAATATGTTTTTTTAAATTTTAAATAAAAATAAATTCATAATATGACTGCACCTTTAAGTTAAAACCTGTATAAATGTTTCATTTACCTAGCTCGCATGAATGATGTAAAGTAGAATGCTTACCTCGGGTTGTAAGTACCTATTATCACCCTCGAGCTATATTCGCCGAATATATGGCTCTATTAAGCGATTTCTTCCAGTAAACCTAGGATGGACAGGAAATAATTGGCAACAGGTAAACCTAGTGCACAACATCAAATACGAGTAAGTTAATTAAAACAATAAACTACTTAACAATATATGTACTACATAAACATATTTTACTCAAAGCGGGGGGTTGGCAGAGAGAGACTGAAGACCCACTTGCTTCGATATTGACATTTATCTTCCGCTTCCGTAAGTAACATATTTACTGATAAATTGCCACTTTAATGATTAGATTGATTGCTTGTGGACAGTAGATTTGTTCCAGGAAAAACCGTGCGATCAAAGAGAAAACAAAAATGTAATGGAACAGGGATAGCTTTACGTATAGGTAGGAATAAAGAGAAAAGAACAAGATTTCTCCCTTTTTTGTCCGTCTAATCGGCTTTTGGACGGTGGCGGTGGTGTAGTCTAGCAGTTCATTTAATTCTGAGCGCGCGGCTGGTAGGTGTCTGCTTGTGACTTTGTGACGTCATAATATTTTGAACTACTGAGTACTGTTTTGGTATTATATACAGAGTGGACCAAAACGTGACGTCCAAAAATTTTTTTTAGATTCCTCATGCCTGAGTGTATCCGGAAATATCCCATGTTCCGCGATTTTTAGCGGTTTAGAAGTTATGATTTTTTTAATGTGATTTGCGAATTTTCTACCGGAGCAACTTAAAATGATCATAACTTTTTTAATATTTTGTATTATTTTTCCTTTAGCCTTGTCTTGAATTATTATTTCATACGTTATAATCAATTACAAAACATTCTTCATTACAAGTTACCGAAAAAAGGGTCGAAAGTGAATACTTTAGGTTTAAGTTGGACGGAGTCACATTTTCAAAATTCTCTTAAAAATACAATATCGATGTAGGTTGAAACTACTTTTTAAAACTGGGAAAATTCATAAACTTACCAAATAGTTAAAATGAATTTGTTCTTTGTAGGCAATTTTTCGATGAAATCGTCGTCCAAACTTATTAAAAGGTGAAAATGTGCTAAGAAATTATGTTATGCAAAAACATTGTTTTAGCTTTTTTATGTATACCATTTGTAAGGAATCACTAAAAGCATTTAAATAATCTCAAATTGAACAACCAGTGACACACTAAAAAGAAGGTAGAAAATTTGCAAATCACATTAAAAAAATCATAACTTCTAAACCGCTAAAAATCGCGGAACATACCTACATGGAGTATTTTCGGATACACCCAGGCATGAGGAACCGAAAAAAATTTTGGACGTCCCTTTTTGGACCACCCTGTATAACACAGCTTAAACGCGAAGACAAACTTGTGGTGTCACTAGCAGTAGTAGTTTTCAACCAATTTTAGTTTTGCGCGAACGGTAAACATCATTAGAACGAGCTTCACATTTCATTCTGAAGTTAAGCTTTGAAGTAAAATCTAACAAACATACATACATGCATACATACATACATACATACATAGTCACATCTTTTCCCATTCGGGGGCAGAGGCACAATTTATTGTGCCCATTTTGAGCCAGTTAATCAATACTCCATTTGCGTCACAGGGGCTAGCCCACCCAGGTCCTTTATAGTCATACCTATATGTAATGTAATAAATAAATTATATATTTTTTTACCTAAATTTTTAATAATTACCAGCACCACTATTAATTTATCATCAAAATCATCACAATACTGGGCCTAACAAAATATTCACAGGAGTTACAGTCGGTTCCGTTTGTAACAGAGCTTTTAAAACCGCGGTCATCGATTTCCGATTACCACAAACCAGTACGTAACTGTATACATCAGTTATTTAGAGCTGGCACGGTCACTGTACTGACACTTATGGAATTTCACTAAGAGCGAATTTTACCAACGAAGAGTATCTTCTACTTTTTCATAGAATTACCTCATTTTGGAATGTCATTGTCATACAAATTATCTCCGGGACGGGATAGTTATTTTGCATAACTTTTTGTTGGTGAAATCCAGCCTAAGTATGTTGAAAATTCGAAATAGTTAAATAATCCAATAGGCTTTCGATTGAAACGTCAGACAAATGTATAAAACGGCGAGTGCGAAAAGTGCGAGTCGGAACCGCGCACGAAGGGTTCCGTTCCATACCATTATCTATCAAAACGACAAAAAAACAGCCCCTTAAATATTTATGTTATTCTGTTTTTTAGTATTTGTTGTTGTAGCGGCAATAAAATAATCTGTGAAAATTTCAACTGTCTAACTATCACGGTTCATGAAATACAGCCTGGTGACAGACGTCCGTCTGTCAGTCTGTTTCAAAAGTAATAGGGTCCCGTTTTACCCTTTAGGTGCGGAACCATAAAAAGATCACTGTATAGTTATATGCAGCAGTAATACCCAAACAATAACTGTCTCCTTCGTACTCATAAATAAGCTTAAACGCGCGCGAGAGAGACAGACAGACTAATTCTTGATGCCCTTGCAGTGCAACGTCATGCCCCGCGCGCTAATTACAGACACTACACAAGTGCAACGTGTTGTAACGCTGTTACAGACACTACGCAAATGTGTTGAACGTGCCAGTTTTTGATAACTGATCTATATAAAATAAAAATGTTTATTAGAAGTTGGAAGACCTGAAGTTCTAGTTAGAACCAATTTGCGGCGATGGGTCACCCTCTTGTCACGAAATATAGTCTGTGCCTCTCCCATGAGTTCTGGAAAAGAAGTCCATCCAAGAAGCAGACAGTCCATTTCGTTTGCGACTGTATGTTTCTTGGGGAAAGTTGTTCATAATGATGGGTACTATCATTCCCCAAAATATGGTCAGCTAATTTAATGTCACCCTGTATACCAAGCCATCTTTCAAAATAGTGCGTATAATAGTGACAGGTGAGAGGGAAATAGTTATTTCGATAGTTTACGGAGCCACCATCTTATCTGTGGAACGGCCAAAGCGGGAACTGACGCCATTTAGAAAACGTCTCACTTCGCTGTCAGTTGTTGTCTCAGGATGTTTAAATGCTGTTCAGTTGGAGTAGATGGTGGCGCCACCGCTCATAGCGACGACGATGTTCAACTTTAGTAAGATACTTTTGTGACTAGAAATTACTAAGCCAGGTCGATAATATTTTCTAGGTAGGTAGAGTACATACCACCCATGGTTAGTGGTAAACAGTAGTATTATCCGGGTTGCCCAGGTAACCGGGTAAATCTTCTATTGTAGAGACCAATAGTAGATTGTACAACAAGGGCATAAAACGCACCATTTTACCCGAGACGTATATATCCACCCGAGCCGCACTCTGCTTTTCACTTCGATTGTGAGGAAATTAAACAGAAATATTGCAAAAAAAGTAAATATTATGAAATAATTGCAAATTGAAATTACCGAGAAAAAATAAGGACTTGCCGCCATTAAACTTTTTTTTTTGGACGTGCTTCCGCAGCCGGCTCTGGCCGCCGGCAGTGGCACTTAGCAAGGTGTATGTGGCTGTTTACCTGACGACCTTTGTCAGAGTCTGAGATTTAGACGAAGATTTTACTTTATGCTCTAGAACATAAAATTTGATTTTATGCTGGCTATACCCGACATAAAGACGAACTTTACGAGCATGAGAAGTGAAAAGTGATTTTGTTTGATCAAATTCTTCGGACAAAGTGATTTTCCGTGTTCGCGTGCTTATTTTCCCTTTTACAAGGAAAGCTAAGTAACCTTTTTTGTAATAAGGACCGCCTTGCCTCGCATGAAACGCTTCGGTATAGCTATACAACAATATGGGTGACTGCGGGGTGCGGGGTGTGTGGCAACAAATTATCCTAAGATTTGCCTATTACGGAGTACTATTATCTCTTCTGTGCTATTGGTTAGATAGCACCACACACGAACTTAATTAATTTCTGGTTTAAGTAGGTATCTAGGGTTTTCATGACGAAAAACGTGTTTGGATAAAAACTTATCGATAGAAAATAAATCCAAAGTCAACCCTTTTTTCCAATCAATCAAATAATTGTTTCCTATTATACCGCAGTTGTAGTAAATATGATCTTTCTAATAATTGTAATATGTGGGGAATTGTCGATTTGAAGATTGAAGTGTAATTCCCTAGTTATTGTTCTGAGTAATTCCCTGAAATGTATTTTTTTCGTTTTGGCGCTTACGTTGATTCAGATTCACAGATCACCCCCCACCCCAGTGATCTGTGTTCAAATTGTGATCAGGGGTGATCTGTGTTCAGATTAGACGCGAGCGCACAATTGCCATCCCACTTGTTCCTATTCCCGAGTTATATTCGCTTCTCACTTCCGCGATCTTCGTTGACCTTGGTTTGTAATTATTCCTACCTCGCCAAACATAACCAAATGACGTTTGTACACGTGCAAATGTGTGCGTAAACTCGTTCGTTTGCGAATGTGTCCTGTGCCTGTAGACAATGTTAAACGCGGTAGCGAAACGAAACGATAAATTTTAATGTATGTGATTTGACATTTGGAATCGCTACGTGACGTCACCTTAGCGAAGCCAAATGTCAAATCGCATCAGGGCACTGAACGGACGCTTCTATAGAACAAGCCCGCGAAATCTCCTGTGAGCTCCGAGGTGAGGTGCGGTATCTGAATGAGCGCGGGGAAGGGAGAGTGGCTGTTCTGTACGTAGTGCTATTATCTCTTCTATGGTACTATTTAGCGATTCTATGCCTATAGTAGGTCTTTGTCTTTTAATATTCGATTAAAACTTAATTACAAAAAGCCTACTTCCCGTGTTTCGTTTAACTAAAATATTTACAATACACGTGTACTACGGGTAACTAAATTAGCTTCATCCAATGGCAAGTATAAAAATAAAACATCCGTCGGGCCACGGAATAGAGACACTGCGACACATGAGTGATTTGTATTTGAGGCCACTATAACCCAGCCCATCGTAATAAGTATTTCAGGATTAAAATTAAAACAAAATATGACGAACTGACAAAAAAACAACACAGTGCCTGTACCACATAAAAAAGTTTTATTTTTGTCCTTCCCAGTCAGGATTCGAATCCGAGGCCTTCTCCATTCCTCTACACTAGGAAGCACAGAGCCGACCGCAACACGACAGAGGTCGAAAAAACTATTTCGACTTTCGTAATGGTTATTTTAATCCAAATCGGTCCCGCTGCTGCCCATAAAGCCCCAACCCACACTCCCGCGCCCACTCACCCGGACTTGCTTCACCAGAGCGCTCACAACACACGCAACTCATTCTACTCGTGTGCAGAAGCCCTTATTTTTTTTACACTGAGGTGTAATAATGCTTTCCCGGCCTACTTACAGTCCGCTTATTACGGTCCTTGGGAGCGATATTGCGTTTTATGGCTGACTAAGTTATTGACTTGTAAAGAGGTTTTAACAGTTGCTTTTCGGTCTGTTTTAAATGTTCCTTTCGTCAACGCTTTTATAGTTATCCATATTAAATTGTTCGACCGGTGTGCTTATTAGAGCGAACCTGTTAAATTGTTTCTGCGTAACATTTGGACTACTGACTTCGTATATATAGCTCTAACTACTGTTATCGAAGTCTTATTATAAAAACAATACCTAATACGAAAATATTACATTCCAAATGTCCACCAGCAGTGTTTTATTTACAAGACATTGCCTGCGATTTGGGAGGCGACACGAACTATTCTAATTATACTAATTAAAATGGTGTGTTTGAAAGTGGAATCTATGGCCACCGCGCAAGAGCTGTCGGATTTGAAGGTTGTCAGTTTAGTGACTTTAGTTCCTCTAGTTTAGTGGTTTTGACACCTCCCAAATAGCGCCCAATATGTTCGCTGGCATGCTGGCATTTTATGTAATGCTTAGAGCGCATGTCAGTGAACGCTAAATACAATCTATTGTACATTTATTGTATCTCTTCTATAACTAGTTGAGCAATTGAGATAAGCAGTGGAGTGGTCGGGATTCCAGTTACCTAGTATAAGTTCACGATAGTAGTTACGATTACGACATTAGCTAACACACAGGGTAGACCATTCTATCTAACCACATGTCAAGCACGAGCCTAATCTGATTAACCTATCCTTTACAGAAGCATCAGGCTTGTAAACAAGAGTAGGTTCGGATTCTCCGATAGGCATCCGAATTTGACGCTCCAGCCACCCATGGGTAATTGGGTTATTTAAATACCAGCGAGTGCCTACTGGGGCGGAAAATGTCACAGACGCTATAATTCTGCGCTGCGGCACAGATTAATAAAGAGTTGGCAGAGTTCAACAGAATAAACGCAAACTTAACATAACATAGTGTCAGGTCGTTGCCCAACGGGGTGGCATAGGGACACTTGTGCTTGACACAGTTATTGGCGGTGACTTTTGGCCAGATGTTCAATACTTCATTCAACATAAACCTTAGTGTATAAGAAAATTAAGTCAAATTTCGACGATCAGACCAATTCAAAGCTTTAGAGTTGAGGAGATTTTTTATTTAGGCACGGGAATCAAAATAAGATTAACCTGTGGCTCCCGCACTAGGCACAGCCTGTATCGCGGGAACCTCTACTGTTTATAATGTTTGGTATACATGATGGTAGCAGGTTATTTGATAGCTAGAAGACGAAAAATTATGATGGCTAAGAAGCACAAAAATTTCCACTTAGGTAGTGAAGTTTTGAAAATTGGTACCTACAAATATTATACTTTATATTATAATATACTAAATGTCCCCGAGGGTGGGAGATGAGCCGGCGGCAGCGGAGGGAGGGAATTTTTTATTTTGCTCGTATTTTAAAAACCATTAGAGATATCTCTTAGATTACTTCTACATTAATTAGGTATCATCCTAAAATTTTCTACAAAATTTTATATAAGTACAATTTTACTGTAGAACTTTCGGAAAAAATAAGTAAATCATACGCATACCCGATTGTTCGTGTAATTTTGAAAATTGGTACCATAATAAAAGTCCCCGAGGGTGGGATGTAAAGCGGCGACGGGGGAAGGAGGGAAAGATGTATTTTGCTCCTTTCTCGAAAACCATCTCTTCTTTAGTCACTTCTACGTTTATTGTCAAAATAAAATTTTCTATAAATATTGTTATATATTTTTACAGTAGGGTTGATACTTTGTGGTAAAAATCGAAAAGAAAAGTGTATTTTGAAAAATTGGTTACAGGTTGTTCTTTGAGGTGTCCAGCGCCTGTAGACAATGTTAAACGCTAAGGATAGCGAAACGAAACGATAACTTTTATGTACCTATGCGATTTGACATTTGGAATCGCTACGTGACGTCACACCACCCTCAGTTCTAGTGCGATATAGGTACCTATATCCTATCTATCTTAGTGCACATTATCTGTGTCTGTATGTTTTAAATGTTATTTTGTTTAGCGCTAAGTATCTTCTATGTTTTATGCTGTGTGTGTGTGTGCGCTGATGCAAATAAATAGATAAAATACAAATACAAATACCTTAGCGAAGCCAGATGTCAAATCACATACCTACCTACATAAAAAGTTATAGTTTCGTTTCGCTAGCGTTAGCGTTTAACTTTGTCTAGGGGGGCAGATGAACATACCTAAAAGTCCCCGAGAGTGAGGTGAGCGGGCGGTAGGGGAGCGGGGGAAAGGTATTTATTTCGGTTTTTTTTGCTTGTATCTCAAAAACTATCCTATCCTATCCTTTCATTACTTACATATTTTTTCCTTTCACGCCTGGTTTGCTGGAAGAGATCTCTTTTTAGAGATAAGCTCGCCTTTGTACATATGTTTTATTTTAATGTTACTGTTTAAATTATTGTGTGCAATAAAGAATTTTGAAATTGTGAATATCCCGGTAGATTATGTGCCACTTGGGGGGCAGAGCCTCAAAAAATATACGAAGGATGATACAAAATGGAAAAACTCGCTTGCTCGTTGCAAAGTATCTGTTTATTTTAGCTTATTCCGGTATTGGCAAAATATTGGTATAAGTACTCAATGTATGCCTCGGTTATGTTTGCAATTTTTCCTTTGGTATTTCAGTTTACCAAGACTACGTATTATTAACTGCCCCATCACTACATGATGTATCCTACCTACCGACTCCTACCCTGTGGCAGATAGCTACCTGTGCGAAACATTATCATGTTCCGTTTTATCAGGGATAATAGCTTTGTGTGCCTTTGACACAGGCTTTTGATAAGGATTTCGTGTTTCGTGATTCACGTAGTAACAATACTAGTAGGTCACATGTGTTGTGAACTTGTACGAGTATATCGATCGTAGAATCGGGCACATCATAATGTGCCCCGCCATTTCATGATATGCCCAAGCAATTACTGGGCACATCATGATGTGGCGGGTTTTAACGAAAACATGTCTTTTTAAAACATTTTTATTCAGCACTACGTGATGTTTTTTGTGTTCTGCATGTCAAACGAACACGAAGACTATTTTAGTCTTCACCTAAGCTACCGCAGTGTTTGCCTTAAGAGATTTTATCGTTTCATTATATTTCACGTTTGGGCACATAATGATGTGCCCAATTCTACGATCGGCCGCCGACATAATATGGTTTATAGAAATGGTACATAGAAATATCTATGAGATATTGATTGACGCTGACTTGAGTGAGGGACTGATTGTTTGTATTACATATTGGAAAGGAAAGGACAAGCTCGTAATCGTAATATGGACACCCAAACCAACCAAATATCGCAGCGAGAATTTTAGTGGAAAGTTTTGCTTTAAATTGCTATTTGTTCGTTACATTTGTTTTATGAATTATATAAACAAACCCCTTTGATAAAAGAGAGGTTGAGAGACAGCCTTTGTACTACAAAAACAATATAGTTACTTGCCTGCCGGGATAGACTGCAATTTAGATATTTATCTTCATATTTTACCTGACTTGTTCACTCCGACTGATCACGTAGAAGAAAAGTATTTATCTAGCTACATCCTGTTCATATTTTTACGGATCCTGCAACGGACAGATAAAAAGTATTAAATTTTAAATTACACCGTGAACAATCTAAATAATCGGTCAAGTTCGAGTCTGACTCTCACACGTGCGGGTTCCGCAGCCACACCATCGTACAAGAAACAAGTGCCTGGTGACAGTTCAATCTTCAATCTTCATCTCGTAATTTTGCTATCCAAAAAAAGTCAGGCGCTATTCTATTGAAGTGGACATACTATTTAATTCTAAACGCCCTTATGTTTTCATGTATTTCAGTATTTGTTGCTGCAGTGGCAACAGATGCACATTCTGTGAAAATTTCATCTTTCTATCTTTTACGGTCCCGTTTGCCCTTCTTATCTCATAGTGGTCTAACGTAGAGAAGAGGCGTGTTTTAAGTATATTTGTAAATATCTACAGAAAATATATTTTGATTGATTGATTGACCCTTCGGGTACGGAACCCGAAAAACGAAGAGCAATTTACTTTTTCTTCCAAGCTAATTATCACCTTTATTCTTTAGAGAGGAACGAAAGGTCTATTTTACAATTACACAACCTCTTTCCGAGGGATCTCATTGGACGCTTGCTGGTAACTTCAGGAAATGATTGCTTTCTGTTAAAATGCCTATTGTCTTGCTATTTTATCGATGGGTTTCTTCGAGATAAAGTCTTTAGTTCATGTTCATTAATATTTCTTACTTTTAAACGAAACTCAAAGGGCAATGCCCATCGCCATAGTATGCAGATATGATTTATTTTATCCTTTTACTTTTCTAAAATGTTATTAGTGAATAGTAACACTAATAACATTTTGGTTCTAAAAAAACTTCGGGTTTTCAAGATGTAAACGATTTTTATCTCACGTGTTCATGCCGTGATCGTGAGATGAGAAGCGGGAGCAGGTTCCGCGATCGTGGGATGAGAAGCGGGAGCAGGTTCCGTATGCAAACCGTGGTTGCGGTAGTAGCTACCACTGTTTATGCTGTAAAGTAGGTAATCGCAATGGACCCAAATCCTATAGGGTACTTCCCGTAATCATGAAATTTGGCATAATGCAAGCTTATACTTAGCACAAGTAAAGGGAAAAATTTGAAAACTGCAATTTTGTGTCTTTCTACATAAATAAAATACTGGATTTTTCATGTAGAAACCTATAATTACACCAGTTACGAGGTAACCATCTCCAAGTATGTGATCGGAACAGTCCGCAAGACCTGCTCGCACTTGACCGTTTATTTTTTTCAATGCAACCCTGTAGACCGGCTTCCCACAATTCTTCTTATATTGTAGTACTATTCGTGGAAAATCAAATGTCAATGATGTAAAAAAAAAAACATACGGGTCGAATTGAGAACCTCCTCCTTTTTTTGAAGTCGGTTGAAAACTACCCACTGACGACAAGACTTAAGAGCAATGGTTTTTTAGGGTTCCGTACCCGAAGGGTGCCAAACGGGACCCTATTACTGAGACTTCGCTGTCCGTCTGTTCGTCCGTCCGTCCGTCCGTCTGTCTGTCACCAGGCTGTAACTCATGAACCGTGGTAGCTAGACAGGTGAAATTTTCACAGATGATGTATTTCTGTTGCCGCTATTAAATTTAATATTAAGGGGGGCTCCCATACAACAAACGTGATTTTTTTTGCTCATTTTTGCTCGATATTGATAATGGTAGCAGGTAGACGCTTAAAATGTTCACAATATATAGAGTATATTATTTACTTAAAAAATAAATAATTAAATTAAAATTAAATTAACTTTTTCCCATACTTTTTTTTTATGCGGTTTTTTATAGATAATGGTACGGAACCCTTCGTGCGCGAGTCCGACTCGCACTTGGCCGGTTTTTTGAAAAATGTATTCTACCATTCTAGCATTATTAAAGTGAAAGTTATTATTATGTTCGTCTTACCACAGATACTATAATATTATATTTACTAAAATGGCCGTGCCATTTTAGTAAAAAAGGTTTGGGTCGCTGAATACCCAATATCAATTGACAATGGAAAATTGCTTGGGTATCACAGTACCTACCCAAAGTTACCACACCGGCTTATTTAAATAAACAACCCAGCAGTTCGCCAAAATTTAAGCATAAAAAAATTACGTAATATTTGAGTTTAGATGGTTTGATGGTACCTAACACGGAGTTGCGCGCACTGTGGAAGTAAGAATGTTTAATTGCGTTTTGTCTATATGTATTTATTGACCGAGCGAGCGAAGCGAGCGAAGCGTCTCCGTTTCAGATTTGGGCAAAAATGCTTTCGTATGTCCGGTTGTTCTCCTCTACAGGTCGCATTTATGAACCGATTCTCGTGAAATTTTGTGAGCAGGTTGGAAAAATAAATAGAATTTTTTACTCGAGCCAGTTTTTTGATTTTTTTCAAAATGGCGGAGATAAAATCGCTACAACCCAAACGGCTCGATGGATATTAACAAATGAGGTGTCGTTGGATTCTTAAAGACCATGAGAGTGAAACAGATGAGCGAGCGAAGCGACTCCGTTTCAGGTTTGGGCAAAAATGCTTTTGTATGTCCGGTTGTTCTCCTCTACAGGTCGCATTTATGAACCGATTCTCGTGAAATTTTGTGAGCAGGTTGAAAAAATAAATAGAATTTTTTACTCGAGCCAGTTTTTTGATTTTTTTCAAAATGGCGGAGATATGGGGTTTTAAAATGTAAAAAAATCGCTACAACCCAAACGGCTCGATGGATATTAACAAATGAGGTGTCGTTGGATTTGTAAAGACTATGAGAGTGAAACAGATTATATAATTTTAGTAAAAAGTCAATAGGTTGTATAAAAGATCGCGAAATGTAGTTTACAAAGTTATTGGTGCGGCTACTTTCATACTGCATGTACGTAACCAGGTACATTCATAAGTTTGTATGTGTTATTGAAAGAAAATTATTTGGGTTATTTTTTTTATGTGTTTTAGCAGTTCAGCTTTCCCACCGACATACTCGCGAGGTCTACAGCTCACAGAGCCACTAGTAATTAATGTTTTAACTTTGTTTACAATCTAGCTGTTTATCAAACAATAAGGCATCTTAGCTATTGCTAAGGGCAAATATTGGGAGCTAAAGCTTTGATGATGAATGATCTACACTATGAGGATAGTGCACTCGCGCGCGAGCTTCCATACAAAAAGCGGTAAC
This sequence comes from Argyresthia albistria, assembly GCA_963457715.1. NCBI lineage: Eukaryota > Metazoa > Arthropoda > Insecta > Lepidoptera > Argyresthiidae > Argyresthia > Argyresthia albistria. Next base: position 3,700,012 of record OY735257.1, on the reverse strand, counting down.
GTTTTCTACCCCTTAAACTTTGTCCGATTTTCACAATTTTTTACATGTTTGAGATACTATGGAAAACTATGCTCGTACGCTTTGATTTTATTGAAATATCATATATTTCCGTTATATTTCAACTTTTCAAGTAAAACCATGATAAATTCAGGATACAGAGGTCTTTTTCCTTAATTTAGCAAATTGACCTTTAAAAGTACTCCCCAGTATATTTGGCGAAGTGAATATCTCAAAATGAGTAAGTCGTAATTGTATATCCTCTCAAACTTCATTACCATGTCTCCTCTCAAACACGGCACAGAGAGACAGGATATCAAAGGGCGTATCGTATGGCATCGCCTCTGGAAATTCGGGACTGAAAGAGCCATCCGAGAAAATATCTACAGAAAATGTCCGCCATTTTGATTGTGCGAGGGAAAAAAATGCTTAGTTAACCCCTTCAGTCAAGAGATTGTCATTCTCCTGGCCGAAAAGGAAAAAAAATTGACATTAAAATTAGGGGAAATCAAGTTCTCATCCCCTTGCAATAGACATTAATTGACGTGTTGGTACCCACTGTCAAAGTCAAAAGGACTCTTCTGTCTTCAAGCGAAGGGGCGTGACTTTGATAAATTAAATGTATGAATTGACGCGGATATGAATAACCGGCCAAGTGCGAGTCGGACTCGCGCACGAAGGGTTCCGTACGTATCTATAAAAAAACCCCAAAAAATAACACGTTAGTTGTATGTATATATATTTTTAACCGACTTCCCAAAGGGGAGGCTTACAATTCGTCCGGATGTTTTTTTTAATGTATTATGTGCCCCGATAGCGCCTAGATGGATGAACCGATTTGGAAAATATTTTTTTTGTTGGAAAGGATTTACCTTTCCATTGGTCCCATTGACACCAAGTCAGGATCTGATGATGGGATCCTGGAGAAATCGAGGGAACTCTTCAAATACGGACGGACGGACGGACGGACAGCGAAGTCTCAGTAATAGGGTCCCGTTTGGCACCCTTCGGGTACGGAACCCTAAAAATTACGATAAAAGAATGCTTTCGATAAATTTACCGAAAAAAAGCGAACATGCAGGTGTAAACCTGCATTGAAATTCGCGATGTGAAAAGATGCGACTGTGAAATTTTAGGGATGATGAAATTATTCTAATTGGAAGCTTGCTGTAAATACTTAAAATGTTCGAAATGCTTTTGTCAAAGTGTAAAAAGTAAGTAACAAATAAAATAGGTAACTGTTGATGCGTCACACTCACACACAACACGACATAACAGACAAATGTAAATCCGGCTTTACGCACACACAGCAAAGATGTCGTCTCCATGTTTTACCTCACCGGGATTTACCTACTGAAAGTACTTACAGGACGAGATTAGTTCGAGGAACAAGATCTCATTCAAGTTTATTTCTAATTTACCTACTTGAAGGTTATTGGTTTAAATCAAATAAAATACCTAGGTGTCGACATAAAGAGAAATAATGCTTTGATGGTGACACTTTACGCTTGTAGCTGGATTTATTTGACATTAGCAATTTGCGAAATTCTAAATCATTTGATAAAATGGACAACTTCCCCGCTTCCGAAACGCCCCGCCGCCGCCCCGGTGAAGTGCAGATCTTTGTGAAAATAAACAAAACCTAAAAAAGCCAAGTGCGAGACTCGCCCATGAAGGGTTCCGTAGTAGCAACTAATTATAAGACTGGATGTTTGTGTTGTAACTTTGTTTTTGATAGTGTTTGTATGAATGACAAAGTTATCTTTTAATAAATGTTTTATATCTTAAAAACTGATTATTATATTTTGTTCAAACCAATTTTCGTTAAAAGTTTGTATCGAAATACACAGCATAGTTTTTTTTAAGATTTTTCACTCTCTTACTTTAAAAGTTAGAGGGGGGGAACCATTTTTTACACTTAATAGTAATAATTGGAAGGGTCTGTCTCTTTAAAGCACTTTGAAGAAAAATGGTTTTAGGAACCTCAGTTTTAAAGACCTATCTATAGACACCCCACAAAAGGTTTGATGAAAACAAAAATGTTTGGTGTGGGTTCCATGTACGGGAGCCCCCTCTTAATATTTTATGTTTTAATTTTTTGTATAAAAATCGTAAAGCGGTTCACAGAATACATCTATATACAAAGTTTCAACTGTACTATAGTCTTAATAGTTTTGGAATAAAGTTGCTGTGACATACGGACGGACAGACAGACAGACAGACAGACAGACAGACAGACTTGACGAAACTATAAGGGTTCCTTGTTAGTCTAACGTAACCCTAAAATCTATATCGTACATAATTAACCTAGTAAAAAACCTTAAGGAACCTGGGGCTAGACCCCCGACACGCAAAATGTAGTAATGAAAAACTGGCTAAAAGTATAAGTGCCTCTGCCACCCCGTATGGGAAAATACGTGACGCTATGTTATGTTATCTACCATAATGAATATGGATGGTAAATGGAAGTTTCACAACGCAAACGCGTTGTTTGCGTTGTAAAATTCGGGGAATTATCCGTACGTGCATTACAAAATAGGAGCGATAAGCCCTTTGAAGGCTTCCTGAAAACGTAATTATATTGCCATACGCAAGCCAGCGTACATTTTATTATCCCACTTTAAGTACCGGGATTGAAAATAACCTTTTGTTCGTTTTGTTCTTTTCAGTTTATTAGCTGTAGGCTGCGGGCCGCGGAACACAAAGGTTTTAGTAACTACCTATTGTTAGGCTTTTTCTAGAATATTTTACAGAGAAATTACCTACCTAACTACCTACTACGTTTTGTTTTATTTTCTTTTATTATCTAAAGGTGTAGTCGAATTACGGGTGTTGTTTTCTTACTTGTTCGACCTTCGTTCAAAAACCATACACTACTAATGCTAACTACCACATTCGATTTTTTTCCATTCCTGAAAACAATGCTGTTCCTTAGAGGTAGCCAATTAGATTGTTTCTGGGACAGTTTCCCTAAAAATCCAACAGAGGACTCTGAAAGTGAACAGATTTTTAGAATATCCTATACTCTGTGGTAATTGTCAAAGTCAGCTCTCTAATTGTTTCACTGCTCTGTGGTTCTTGTAACTAGAACCACAGAGCAGAGAAACAATCAGAGTCGCGTTCTGTGTCTCTGTTCTCTGTTTCACTGCTCTGTGGTTCTTGCTACAAGAACCACAGAGCAGTGAAACAGTTAGAGAGCTGACATTGACAACTACCACAGAGTATAGGATATTCTAAAAATCTGTTCAGTTTCAGAGTCCTCTGTTGGATTTTTAGGGAAACTGTTCCAGAAATAATCTAATTGTAAGTCCATTTTTTGAGAAAATCATTTCTGTACCTTAGAGCTACCCCTGGTGGACTTACTATTGTCTACCTCTAAAAGTGGACTTACTATTGTATACCTCTAAGGTACAGTGGAACTATTGATAATATAATATTCGCTTCTGATCCATGATGAAACAGTTCCATGGAACTAAAGCGAAGTATTGTATTATTAGTAGAATACCTATACTATTTGAGTAGGTGAACTCTTTATTAATCTGTGGTAGGTGTAAGAATCCGACTTAACATTTTGTCACATGGAAGATGACGATGAATTACTGACTTAATAAGTTTGAAGTAGCTGTCTCCAACTCACAAGTTAAAATCGAAGTCAACGAAACACACGCACTATCAACCTTCCAGAATACCACTCATTTACCTACCTGAATGCAAACAACATAGAAAATTATCACTGGACATGATTACTCTAATTGACTTTTGTGATCACTAGAACGCGACATAACGGTGGAAAGTAGTGAAAAGAGACTGGCAGCGTAAAAAGATGTGCTGAAGAAAAAAGCAAACCGTCCGTCGAGATCCAAATTCAAAATGTGGAACCCGAACGCCATAGATAACAGACATCTAGAGAAGCGTGTGGTCGTCGGTCGAGTCCGCCCTACTTGGGCAAGGAACCTTCCAGAATACCAGGATAGAGAGGATGATGAGAAGAATGAACATGAGGCAGGTGTGATGCCCCACAGTGAACCTCCGTCGCCGACAGATCAGTGGGACCAGAACGTTGCTTCGAAACATGATGATAAATATGACGTATTTGGCAAGGTGAGTCTATGTTTATTTTTTAGTAGGAGCACTGATTATTTTTTGCTTACTTTACTGACGAAATTGTTGCCAAAAGCTTACTTACACCAAATAAGAACAAAATAATTTTCTATTTTAGTTTCCGAATAGCGAAGCCGCATATCAAAGGAAATCCTTTCATGTGTTACGGTTAGCAAAGTTTTTTTCACTAATCCGGTTTAACGAGAAGTTAGAACAGTTTCTATACTGACAATCATAAAAATTTATTTAAAAAAAATGTTCGGCGTATCACCAGCAGCAGCAGGGGCGGTGGCGGAGCGGTTGTCGAGCGCCCCGCTCCCCACTGGCTGATGATGTGCCGAAGCCCTAGTGATTGAATGTTACTTTCACTGTAAGCTACCGTAAAAGCTTCTCGATCACGGAAGCACTTACCGTGTCGTAAGCGTATCCGTGCAGTAAACGCATGGCTAGTGGCTACGTACAATCGATAATATAAACGTATAATCGGTATGTAGCTTGTCTTGTTTACCTACCGATAAATCTGGCTAGGTACATTGAAATCATACACTTTTTTTAAACACTACAAAGATTTACCTACTTCCCTATTTGGGAACCGCCAAAAAGGGCCAAATATTTTATTAAATCGTAATTCGTAATTTCTTTATTGTCATCACATGACAGTAAAAATAGCTTAAGATAAAAAAAAATACAAAGGCGAGCTTAGCTTAGCTTTATTAATATGATTCATGATTCTCTGTTAATATTTCAGTTTAAATAGTGGACTTAAACCCAATTGACGTAATATTTTCCAGGTCATGCTGCTGGGTGACAGTGGTGTCGGCAAGACCTGCATGCTAGTCCGCTTCCGTGACGGTACCTTCCTCGCCGGAAACTACATCTCAACAGTTGGCATCGACTTCCGGGTATTGACACAACACAAGTGACAACGTATTCAGATCAGAGCCGAGATGAGTTACTTGCTTGCGCTGAGCATTCCACATTTGTGCCCTATTTCTTCGAGCACAATAAGTATTTCTCCCAAGGATCCATATCGTGTGTGTGCCTTACCATCTTATTTATCTGCTCCAAAACATGGAGCCTGATCAGATTAATCCTGCAGTAATACAATGCCTATCGATTTACATGTAATCTGTTGGCATGCAAAACCCTGGCCAACTATTAATTTTAATGAGCGAAAAAAAGTCAAGGGTTCTTCATTCAAATCGGCCAGTCACGATTGAAGACGGTAGCCTTGCTGACACTCGATTGGCGTTTTCGGTTTGGCGCGCTTTTTCCGTTCCCGCCCCTTTGTTAGTGACAGCTGTGATTGAATCGAAAGCGCGCCTGAGTGATTTATTGTTACAATGGTGGCGGTGTTTTTTGCCACTTTTTGTTGCGTTTTGATTTATGACGGGCGTCATTTGAGAGAGCATAATTACTTAGGCTGGGACTCAATGTTAAGGGTTTCTTTTTTCGTTTTTGTAAAAGTAAAAAAGGATCCTACTTACATCATACTTTTAACGCATTGTATTTTATTAATCATAGAATTCTTTATCTACATACCTATATGTTTCTATCATTTTTAAGGTGTTTTTAAGTTTACCAAGTGCAGGCGCGCACGGGTTATTTTTTGGCGCCATGCGTTAATCGTTCTTCCATAGCTTTGCCATTTCCTTTTAACTGCTATTTTTCGTTAATAGGATAGGTCTACTTACTCCAAATTTTTGTTAATATTAGGTCCTACATATCCTAATCAACCAAAACTACTTTCCAGTTCTCATTTTCACGGTATTTTTACGTAATCGTTGTATGTATTACTTTCATGATGTTCAATTGAAATGGTTAAATAACTAGATTACAATGTACTAATTTCCCTCTGCTAACACATTAGTGTTCTCCTGAAAACAAATAAAGTCTTCTTTGAACCATTGATTCTATATTAAGTTGAGTTTACATACAAAATCGACAAATAGGAAAGCCTAATTGAATTAAATCTACTCTGGGTATGGCGGTTAGTCTCTACCCGAGGTCTCTACCTTCACTGCTTTTTAATACCTCTAACGCCATCTGTTTTCAGAACAAGGTAGTAACTGTGGACGGCATCAAAGTGAAGCTTCAAATTTGGGATACTGCCGGGCAGGAGCGCTTTCGTAGCGTCACACACGCGTACTATAGAGACGCACATGGTAAGGGAAAATAATGACTGAACTAACATTTATACGTTATACATAATTAAAATGTAAGTCCTATAAAGCATTAGTCTCATCTCAGACATACTTACATACCACTACCGCCATCTCTTCGCAATCTAAGTAAACTGTAACGGCATGTTTACTTCGCGTCGCGTCTGGGTGCACTGCACTGCACGCATCACATTGAGGGCTCTAGAAAATTAGTTCATCGGTCAGCCAGCAGCGGTTTAGCATGAAGGTTGGAGTTGCTAACTTCATTCTCTTTTTTTTCTCAGGACAAACTGCCAGTACCTATGCCAAGATTTATTAATAGGAGGTCGCTCTTTTTCAAGTGCTTTGGCAGAGTCATGCGGAGTCATTATCTTCTTCTAAATAATCATCATTACGTTCGAGATTTTCAAAACGACGGTTTTGTACTGGAGAAACAAAGAAATACCCACCAAGAAATCCTTTCACGATTTCCACACCCGCTAATATCACAGCTTTCACCAGCCATCCAAAAGACCTGGTTGAAATTCGAGCTCTACCACTTTACACCAGTGAGCGTGGCCTCGACCCGTTTTCCTTGTCTTCTTGCACACATGCAGAAACCGGATTGCACACACACACACACACAACTGATCAGCCACATGCTGTGCTGGGCGTCGTCGGTCGATGTGACCATATTCAAGTCGTGAGACACATCTGCTTCCGTTGGGTAATGTGTGAAGCTCGTGATAATGAAAGGTGGGACGCAGTTTGGTTTGCTTATCTCGCGTTTTGGATGTGTTAGTTCTAAGAAAGATAAACTTTACACAACAATAACATACTTATTGGGTATAAATTAACTAGATAAAGTACCTACCCATAATTGGCTAGGTACCTACTTAAGTTGTGTGATCCAAATGAGAACCTATAAAGATGAATGGTTGAAAAGTTCTGACTGGATTCAAAAGTTTATGAAGAAGTGAAAAGTAGAGTTAAATCACTGTTTAGTTGCTATGTTTATTGGAAAATGTGGATATTATAAAAGCTATTCCTATCACCCCAGCCCAAGACTTATCCATAGGCCTAAAATTCTCAATCCTAATCTCTTCATCATAGGCACAGAAGAATGACATAATAATAGGTATGGGTAGGTCCTCTTCTTCATTACTATCTACCAGATGGTCTTCATAGGTGTGTAGATAGATAAGGAACGGCCATCATGCGGTAGTTTAGTGATGCGGAATATGTGTTGTCGTGACTTCATGTATGGGGCGAGATTTCATAAAGTTAGCACACCGCAGCAGGAAACCACTCAGTTTACAGCAGACACTAATAATCCTCAGATCATGTACTGGAATCCACCTAACTTCTTTCTATTTCCCCAGCCCTTCTGCTTCTGTACGACGTGACGAACAAAGCCAGCTTCGACAACATTAGGGCGTGGCTCGGAGAGATTCGCGAGTACGCACAGGATGACGTCGTCATTATGTTATTAGGTGGGTGGAATTTATGAATGGAGAATTAAAAAACTGGCTAAACACCTGTCATATGTCCCATACGGGGTCGCGGGCGTATGGTAAACGCGTGAAGTAAATGCTTATAGAATCCTTTAAGACCATGGGCACGAGGGGGATGATGGGGAAGACCAAGTCTATCTAATGAGTACATAATAATCCTTTGGAGTCATACAGTAGTATGCATTTCGCATACCCTAGGGACCGAGCGATATAGTTACAGATTGTTATGGAAAAATCTAAGGCTGCAAAACAATGGTTTCTGTGTTCAGGTACATACCAAAATTTTAAATGGTAGGTACCCGCCCGAACCTTCTTCAATGTATATTGAAATATGGTCTTCACTCCATTATATTAGGTACCTGTTTGCAGAAAAGGTAGAGTTCCCAATTTCTATGGGATGCCACCAAACAATTCTATTGTAAGTATTGTACCGATGAGAGAGCAGTTCCCAAAAATGTAACAATGAGACAGTCCTACCAAGTTCTTTGTCTGTCAGCCTCCTCTCTCTCTTCCCCACCTTATCTGGTGAAAAAAAGAGACACCACAGCTCGCTCAGAGTCAAATAAAGTTGGCGCCTGTACCTGCCCTTATCTTTCAGGTAATAAGTCAGACAGCGGCCTCGAGAGAGCAGTCAGGCGGGAGGACGGCCACCGCTTGGCCAGGGAATACCAGGTCACCTTCATGGAAACCTCAGCGAAGACTGGGCTGAATGTTGAAGCCGCCTTCGCACACGTCGCCAGGTCGCTAGTCGCCAAGGCGAACCCTGCAGACCCTTCAAGACTCGCCGTCAGAGCGCCTTCTATTCAAGAACCCAGGTCATCATGTCCGTCTTGCTCGTAAAGAGACATTTGGGTGTGTTTGATTGGTGGATGAGTGAATTTTGATAAGTCAAATGAAGCTTTTGCTTCTACGCCTCTGTCTTGGGAAGATTGCGAGGGAATTATCGCACAATATTTTAAACGTATTTTTTTATTTTATTTCTCGGTTTTTTTAACGTCAGTCAGTGTGTGTGTATAGTTAAGTTTTTCTTTCGCTGACATTTATTTTATATTTTACGATGCAGAGATATTTGTAATTTTTTACTTACTTACTTGGCAACTACATTTTCATGGGGCATAAAATAATTAGTTAGTACCTACCTACAATAATTCCATTTCGTATTATACAGTCGTAGTAGGTACATTTTCTATACCTATTTATTATTTGGATAAACTTCTTACACAGACATGATTCTATAAATATTTTAATTTTTTCTAAACTGTATTTTAGAGAAGAGAAACGTACCAATTTTGTAATAAGTAACATAGGTACCAGTTTACTACAGCTGGATCATATATCATAAATTTTACCGTCTATGAAATACTTAAGTACCTAAATACTGTTTGTATCCAATGTAGGACTAACCTACCTACCTGACCCTTTCGTCACATTTGGACCCACCTTGAAATAGAAAATATTATGTCGATTTGATTTTACCAATAAAAAATGGTGTTTTCTACTCCCAACAACAACATCAACTTATTTAGCTCATACCTTCCTACGATGCTAATGATAATATACCTATTCATAGGAATATTTGTAAATAAAATGTAAATTCGTTAAAACATTTTACGTATACCCAAACTTTCTGTATAAATAAATCATAAATGTTATATATATGACGGGGAACGGGTAGAATAGAGCACGGCTCCTAATGACAATCAGATACTTGTGGGCGTTTCTAGTGGGAAATCAAGCAATGAGTGAACACATATTCGATCCATTCACAGTTTATAATCACTTTTGCTAGTCTTTGGTTACAGTAATGTATAGCTCCGATTTAACACTGGTTATCATAGCACGACACAATGGATGTTACTTATCTCGATTAGGAAACGTGGCGAGTTCAGTGCAGAGCTGGCCCAAGTTGTCACTTCGACGAGATCCCAACGAAAAGTGCGCTGCCGGGCATCTTGTGCCGCCATGTTCATTCACCCAAAACCCGCGCTTTCATAAACACGAGGTTCTATTCACCAAAGCCTCTGATTGGTCAAGCCTTACACGTGTACCAATCGTACCACACAATAATGTTGCCAGCTCCGCAAAGACCACGCCCTAGCCTAGACTAGACTAGACGTTTCCCAATGAATTTGAACGCGAACACAAACGTACATCGAACTATAACATTCGTTAAGAACTTCACAATTTCTGAACAAACATCGGTCTACATGAGTCTATGCCATTTGCGTGACAACATAAAGAAACTATTTAGAAACAGCACTGATTTACCGACATTTACATGTCAAACATACTAGACTAGAGTCAGCCATTTTGAAAGAACTGCTTTACCGACGGCTCGTGCCATCTGTTGATATGTCATGTAAACATAACACAATGTCTGATTCATAGTCGATTGAAGCTACTGATGATAAGATTAACCGTCAAGAGGTGGCGCTACCAGTCGCAATCCGACACGGCCATCTTGAGCTTTACACGTCCTCGTGTACTTGATCTGTGGACAAAATTATCAGGAACATAATCTGCTCGGCCAACCTGCCTTATACTCCAAATAAATGGGATTGCATATCTTGCACAAGAACAATTTAACGGATCTCACAGATCAAGAACATGATAAACATGCTCTACAATACAATTAACAATGAAAAATAAAAACGACCATACACATACAGTTCAATTACAATTTACGCTATTGTATCTTTACAACATGATCTTAATGATGAAATAATTTTTCATCACTACACTCATTGTCAGTCTCATCGGCGTGATCAGTTCAACGTTTTAGTGTCAACAAAGCCAGTCCCTCGGCCTCACCCAGTCCATCGGGTTTTGACAACATAGTGAGTCTATCGGCTCTGTGTCAATAATACCAGTCCATCGGTATGCCCAGTCCATCGGGTTATGCCAACATTACCAGTCCATCGGTATACCCAGTCCATCGGGTTTTGACAACATTACCAGTCCATCGGTATACCCAGTCCATCGGGTTTTGACAACATTACCAGTCCATCGGTATACCCAGTCCATCGGGTTTTGACAACATTACCAGTCCATCGGTATACCCAGTCCATCGGGTTATCACATTGTCATTGTCATTGTCATTGTCATTCCGACGTCATCGTCGCGCTACTAGGTAGGATCATCAGACTCTACATCAGAAATAACCGCGCAACCTTCAGGTATTTTTCGCAAGCGATCATGAGCACGATAAAGTTGCTATACAATACAAGTTTCCAATGATACTAAAGTTAAAAATTAGGTCACGATCACTTTTACCACTGCACATGCGGCCTGCACAAAGCAACCACGTACCAACGGTAACCATCTCAGCCGCGTAAGTACTACCCCTCGCAAAGGGCACTGCTACACTTAATACGCAGCCAACGTGTACCATTTACAAGCTCCGGCGTTACCAAGTACAGCCACACAACAGTGTAAATAAAAGAGAACCACATTATCATTAACGTCACATTATAACACAGAGACACGATTAAAGTCAAAACTTATAGTGCATTTAGTCAAAATATTTACAGTCACAATCACAACTGCACGGAGTATCAAATACCATCAAACCAAAGCTAATTAGCTCTCCCATTGATCTAACTATCACATGGTTACAACAACACAACAGTAATTCAGATAGCAAGCAAGTGTCACATTCGTGGCCTATGAGCTGCAATAGCTCCCCAACATTGTATTACGCATCCTCTCCAAGGATCGCAATCACAAGTAGCAACAGTGCATCCCCTCCAAGGATCACTTCACAGAGTCCACCATGACTCTCTAGTCTTCAAGAAGACCCGGCCTTCGCCAGAATCATGCGCCCATCGCGTACCCACGGATTACTCTCCGCGAGCAAATACCGACTTCCAACGAGCTACGACTACGCCATGGTCCCTGGTATAGCCGACCAACCGAACTGTGCACACATTACTCTATCGTCATCGTCACAGCATCAACCAACATGCTCTTCGCTTGAATCATTTTCATTATCTGAAACCTCAAACGGTATTTGATCCTCCGGCATTCTACGCAACCTATCGTGTGCGTATTTGTAAGTACGCTCACAACTCAATGATTTCAGGACATCACGGTCATCATCCAAAACCATTATCACTCTCAATGGACCTTTGAACTTGGGGTCCAACTTAGTTTGGTTCCGCAAAATAAAAATCAATCAATCAAAACAAAGTCACCGATGGAAAACTTATTCAGCCATGCCTTAGATGTATCAAACCTCTGCTTATCATACAATGCGTTTTTCTAATCCGTCCTGATGCAGATTGCCTAATCTCATCGAGATCCAACGTCTGTTCTAAGCTTCTAACTCATCATCGGCCATCAAGTCTATGCACGCACATACGATCCGCGCCATCATGATTGTTTTATTATTACTAAGAGCGCCAAGCTCGCGAACGGTGAACAACTCGGTCTAATTATGTTTGCGCGTAACAACTCATCTACCCTATCACGCATGATCTTATGCTCCTCCGGGGATAAACGAAATGGACAGCTCATCGCGACGTCTCACAGGATCACTACAATCGAGATTCTGCTGCATGTCGCGGCTGGTGGCCGGCTGCTTCTTCCCGATCTTCATCGTAAGTTCACGATATCTGGTCACTGCATTTTCAGTTTTGTGATGGTGCAAGCAGCTGTCTGAAACACAGGCAAAAGGACAATACCTATCCACTTGTTTTGTCTCACTATGAATTGGTAATAAGATAGTTGATAGCAATTGAGTTCAGTAGTAAGGTAGGTAGACTGCGTAATTCGTTGCTTTGTATCTCTGAGGCATATCCTCTTGTGTGTGAGATTCCCGATCCGGTACGTTTTAATTTCATAGGTTTTGATTTTTATTGCCAAGCCAAGAGTTTGAAAATTGCGGGCTATTTTTAGAATTACACACAGTTAAATCGGCTTTTAACTAAAAACAACGATTTCACAACAATCGAGGCAAACAAAACGCGTTTCTGCGCGTAGGGAGAAGTCACACAAACGTAAAGTAATAGCACAGATTACTAAATAGTTACTACGTAACAGATACTTCACTCAGTAGGAAATTTCCAATACCTACTGCTATAATAGCCTACTCCGTCGCGTCAGCAACCGCTGCATGCCAAAATGTGCCTAAATGCTTAAGTGTACAGTTGTGATCGCCTCACACCGCGCAATCTCACACTAATCGCAGGGCTGGCAGACATCGCAGATACTCGTACGATACGAACACAGTTCAAAACGTGCGTGCGCTTGGCTTGCGACAACCATACTGACGTTGGGCGCCGGGCCATAGCCGGGCGCTCCGAGAGCTCGGGCGGGCGGTAGGTAATTATAGCGCGCGAGTACATTCAGTGACGGAGGCCTGGTAATAGTCTGGCCTAGTATGATATGTTTTGCAACATAATCAGTGCAAGAAACGTGTTAAACTAACGAGTAATGCGTAAGAATGGAACAATATACTCGCCTGTTATTGTTTGTTCCAAAATCCATTTGATTTAATTGAAGTTTCATCGGAAATCCATATTGGGTTGGAATCTCCATTTATTTTTCACTCACAGTTGATGATGTCATCGGCTTTCGACGTGATGGTGAAATCGATCTTGTTTCAACTGTTGCCTGGTATTTTGGTTACATTGTCATGGGCTTTTTCCATTGTTTTCAATCAGTCACTATTTCGTCATTAGACATTCCTCGATTCTTTACACGCGATGTCAGGGTACAACAGCCAGATGCATTTTACAACGCCTCACTCAAGATAACATTGATTTGACCAACTTTTACAGGGTTATTGGTGGTGCACAAATTTGCAGTCGCGCATGACTAACATGAATTATCTTCACTCGATGTCATTGATCTTAGGTATGGGTAACAATTCCGATCGTTACGCGAACCCGTTGCATTAGCGCTTGTATGAGGGCGCGTAATCACGATTTAAATTTCAAACAGTTATGACCATTATTTATTGCAGTAATTTTCACTTTTTAACATCTCAATGCTTGATCGAATCCCAGTTCTGATGACGGGGAACGGGTAGAATAGAGCACGGCTCCTAATGACAATCAGATACTTGTGGGCGTTTCTAGTGGGAAATCAAGCAATGAGTGAACACATATTCGATCCATTCACAGTTTATAATCACTTTTGCTAGTCTTTGGTTACAGTAATGTATAGCTCCGATTTAACACTGGTTATCATAGCACGACACAATGGATGTTACTTATCTCGATTAGGAAACGTGGCGAGTTCAGTGCAGAGCTGGCCCAAGTTGTCACTTCGACGAGATCCCAACGAAAAGTGCGCTGCCGGGCATCTTGTGCCGCCATGTTCATTCACCCAAAACCCGCGCTTTCATAAACACGAGGTTCTATTCACCAAAGCCTCTGATTGGTCAAGCCTTACACGTGTACCAATCGTACCACACAATAATGTTGCCAGCTCCGCAAAGACCACGCCCTAGCCTAGACTAGACTAGACGTTTCCCAATGAATTTGAACGCGAACACAAACGTACATCGAACTATAACATTCGTTAAGAACTTCACAATTTCTGAACAAACATCGGTCTACATGAGTCTATGCCATTTGCGTGACAACATAAAGAAACTATTTAGAAACAGCACTGATTTACCGACATTTACATGTCAAACATACTAGACTAGAGTCAGCCATTTTGAAAGAACTGCTTTACCGACGGCTCGTGCCATCTGTTGATATGTCATGTAAACATAACACAATGTCTGATTCATAGTCGATTGAAGCTACTGATGATAAGATTAACCGTCAAGAGGTGGCGCTACCAGTCGCAATCCGACATATATATGTGTGGCTTGGTGTAGCTTGTGCAGAGAAATGATTATACTCAATCAAAATTAAATACTTACTTCTTACCTATATTACTAAGAATTTCTTCAGATTAAACCAAGATTACACTGTGATATTTCTTTCTTTTAAAGACTTCTGAATCAGCTCATGGGAACTTAACAAGTGCTAAATGTAGGTAGATAGGTTGTAATTAATTTCTAAACAAACGTATAGAGTCGTAATAGTCGTCGTAGTAGTCCCCCAGCTTTCCTACCCCTACTATACAGGGGTAGGGCTTTTGAAGGGGTTGTTTCACATCTATTTCTACCTATACAGGATGTCCCAAAACTCAACGTCAAGCGGGCACCAGGTGAAAGCCCAACCCATACAGGGTCTGGTAAAAATATAATAAATATTCTATGTTACTTGATTCAAAGTAGGTAGAGTTAGTTGTATGTTAGTAGTATGTTAGTAGTCGTAAAAACCCCTCCACCAACCCGCACTGAGCCAGCGTGGTGGAGTATGATGGCTCAATCTTACTCGGATCCGAGTGAAGGCCTGTGCCCCTCGGTGGGGACATTAATGGGCTACATTTACTTTTTTTACTTACTTGGTTCAAAAACTAAAAGTGGGCAAAATTGTGCCTCTGCCACACCGTATGGGAAAAGGCGTGACGCTATGTTACGTTAAGTCCTATCTACTTTAATTACATCAACTATTTTTGGTTTTATTTAATCAATCATGCTTCTTAGGGTTCCGTACCCGAAGGGTGCCAAACGGGACCGTATTACTGAGACTTCGCTGTCCGTCTACGTCTGACTGTCACCAGGCTGTTTCTCATGAACCGTGGTACTACAGTTGAAATTTTCACAGATGATGTATTTCTGTTGCCGCTATAAGGGGGGCTCCCAAACAAATAACGTGTTTTTTTTTTGCGGTTTTTTATAGATAATCGTACGGAACCCTTCGTGCGTGAGTCCGACTCGCACTTGACCGGTTATTTCTATTCCTGAACTCACCTCAGATTTTAAGGTTTTATGGTGTCCATTTTGTTTTGATAATAATTATTTAACATTTTTGGCTAAGAGAGCAGGAAGTAATGTAGGTACCTTTTTGAAATCCTCATTAAATGCGCCAACTTTTATACGAACGTGCCGAGGGTAGTACCGTATGTTTTTTTTCGTAATGATGGGTCAAAGTTGACTTACAAAATTTTCTCAAATCGCGACTCTACCAAACTACACCGTATTTTTTATCAATCTGACGCAATTTTCTGCTCAATTTGTAATTTTCATCAATAGTGCAGTTCGTAGGAATCATGTTAGTAAAAGAATTGTAGAAAAATTGTTAAGTTTGTGGTCACTGTGACCATAAATGTGATAAAGGGTGACGATTTTTAGATTTTTTTCAAAAATACCTAATTTTTTAAACCGAGTAATTAACATAGAATTAGTATTTTGTTTTTACCAGGCCCTGTATAGGCTGGACTTTCACCTGGTGCCCTCTTGACGTTGAGTTTTAGGACATCCTAAGTACGTTGATAAGTAAGTTGATATAGGACCAGCGTCCGTCAGTTCTCATCTGCTTGTTATTTTTACCAGGGGTTTATCTACCTCTAGAATTCTATATGTAGGTAAACCTGCAGGTTGAAAGATAATGGCCGATTTCACTAGCAATCCCTATACCTATCTTTTAGGGGACACTTTTTTTCTTTCAGGGGCTACCTTACTAGAGGTTGATTT
This sequence comes from Argyresthia albistria, assembly GCA_963457715.1. Classification (NCBI taxonomy): domain Eukaryota; kingdom Metazoa; phylum Arthropoda; class Insecta; order Lepidoptera; family Argyresthiidae; genus Argyresthia; species Argyresthia albistria. The sequence continues at coordinate 3,683,720 of OY735257.1, read as the reverse complement.
AAAAGAGGCCGGCCTTGGAAACAATCGCTAAATAGCTAAAGAAGAGTTAAGTGTCCCCTATATCTTTGTGACATCTCGCATAAACAAAGTCAAATGGAACTAGAAAATAAATAAGTTATGGCAACATAACATGTATATAGCATAGCGGATTATTGCGTGATCTAATAGACAAACCACGTACCTATCTCTAGTAAGAATAAGTTATTATTTCGAATTTTGGATAAATATTATATTCAAGATGTTGAATGTGGAGAATCGAGAAACTTTCAGAAATCAGAATATTTAGTTTCAAACAAAATCCCGCCATGCCATGCATGACTTGTGCAAAGTTCACGCTGGTTCGGTGAGATTTAAAATTGCCGCTGTCGGAAGTGCCAACATAACGAAATTAGAGCAGATGAAGACAGGGCTTGTCAACCAATATACTTTTTGCGATACGTACATTTGATGTTCCATTGCCGGCGATATTGCCATTTATGTGATTATAATGTATGGGGAAATATTGCCACCTATATTATATCCCCATAAATAGCAATATTGCGGGCAAAGACACATCAGTAGTCACATACATCACAATACATTATATATAACTGAACTGAGCTCAAACGCAATGGTAAGACAGCCATTACCACTTAATTTATTACCTGCCTACCTCCTTAAACAATTGCAAAAACTCGCAATTTTAGAATAGATCTAGCATCATAGCTTCCTTCCAATCCTTTCCAGTTTTAGCCAGCGATTCAATACTCCATGTTGCGTGATACGGAGCAAGCCCATCACCGCAGCTATGAGACATGAAGGCTTAGGGCCAGCAGTATGAAGCCGATAGAAATCCTGAGGTTAAGTAATTCTAAGAATTAAATTAAACCTACGAATTTCTCTAACTTGAGGATTTCGTCCAGCTCAAACGAAAAAACTGTTTGAGTTAGCTAATCTATGGAAAAGGTGCGTCCGGTTTTTAAATAACGAGATTTGAACGAAGGATTTCAATGATTATTATTTTCTTCTATGTCACTCTTACAAACTATAAAGGACGACTTGTTTTCACTTTCTTAAAAAAAATGGTTTCCTGTTATTTGGAGGAAGGCAGTAAAAAGAGTTTCATTGAGTAGAGGTCCTGTCATTCATATAGAAAAACCGTAGACAACGAGAAAAACAAACCAATTATTATTATTATCATCATTTATTTCAGTCTGTATAGACAGTCCTTAGTATTAGTAACAATATCGTAAAGTCTAGTGTTAATAACAAACATAATTAAAAGTTTACACATCACAGAATACATACATACACACACACACACACACACACGCGAGCATCTCAGATCGGGGTGTGGAGCTGCACCCAGCGACTCAACAACATTGGGGAGTCCCGGAGTCCTACCGGTCTATAAACACACCCAGGATTCTATTGGTGCTGCCGCGGAGGCGTGCCAGCATGGAGGCGCTTCGTTTATTTTTATAATGTCATCAAAATATTGTTGCTGCTTTTCGGATAAGAGGTAAAAAATGACGGAATTTCAATACCTTTTTCTCATTTTATATATCGAAATATTTAGTAAAATGGTAACATTTATGATAGTGTTGCCGAACAATCGATTATCAATTAATCGATTAGTAGGTACCTAAATAATCTAACAAATCGATTTAGTATCGATTCTATCGATATCGACATTTCCCTAAAATTAGGTATATTGTTTGTGTCACTCTCACGGTCTCCACAAATCTAACTTTTGTTTTTTCGTGTACACCTATGTAATACATGCCCCTTGATTGAAAATTTAATTACAAACATCAAATGTTCTTTGACTAAATGTCGTAAACAAAGGCGTTTCTGAGATAATTCAATTTGAGTCTTTAAATAAACGACTGAATTTCATAGGTACTATTTACGACATTTTCTCAAAGAACATTTTGTTGTTTGTATTGTAGGTAACTGAATTCTCAATCGATGGAACACATGTAAAATGCCCAAGGGTAAAATGACATTGATTCCTAACTATTATATCTGTAAGACCTTGTATGTAACATGACATTTATGGCAATAAATCTACTGAAATCTACTGAAACATGTTTTGTAGGTGTACACGAAAAATGCGACACTTAAGGAAATTTTAACTATAAAGATCTCCCAGAAAGGTTCGATGATCGAAAGTAGACCCGTGTAAATAGCCCATAACCAGTTTGCGAGGTAATTAGTTTTTTTAAACCACCCCGTTAGCAAAACTGTGAAACTAATCACAGTTTTGCTATCGGGGTGGTCTAATTAATCTGACTGTTTTATTTTATTCAATTAATAGATTAAAAAATACACGTCGCTATGATTCAGAAGCGAGCAACATTATTTCACTAAGTGACATTTCGACCTGCCAAATCACTTTGAACAATTACCGAACAGGGTATAAATAAACATTATTATTTCGTAATTTTTCGTAATTTCTTTATTGTACTCACATGACAGTAAAAATAGCTTTTTTTTTTTTTATGAGCCTGTAATATCCCACTGCTGGGCAAAGGCCTCAAAAATAGCTTAACATAGAAAAAAATAAGCACAAAGGCGAGCTTATCTCTAATAAGAGATTTCTTCCAGAAAACCATGTTGGGTAGGAGACGGAGATGATAGGTAAGGGGAAGAATTGCGCGTACAATAAAACTATTCTAGTAGGTACCTATAATACGTAGATATTATTATTACACATAGGTACATATAAGAACCTATTGCTAAGGAATAGACTACATACACAGTTACATAAATACAGCTTAACAATAAATATCGTATGAATACACTAATACATACCAGTATATTAATTAGAATAACCAATGATTGATAGCATCTGAGAATGGTACTCGTTCGTTCGCCACGTTGCTGAGGTTGGTATCCCTGACGCCATTTTACGCGCACATGCGCAGAACGACAGGTGGTCGCCGACTCGACCCAGCCGTCCCGAACCTATCGACTTCTCTTGCTCATCATCAGCCGCTTTCGTGCAAGCAAGAGCGATGTGCAGTTGCTTTGTGTTGTGTTCTCGTGGTGACATGGCGTCCTTTTTGTAATAGTGCTGAAGGTGTTAAAATCAGTTCAAAATATTGTTTATTTACAATGAATGTGAATTATGATCGTGTTTGTAGACTGTGCTTGTCATCTCGAGGCGAATTACTGCCGATTTTCCTTACCACCAGATCGGATCAGACGGACCCTCCCGTCCTCGTATCAAAAATCAAGGATTGCGTGTCAGTGCAGGTGAGTAATGCATGAAATAAGTGCTAGGATTGTGTGCCGAGTGAAAGTAGACCCTTGGTGTACGTGAGAACTCGTCATCCGCCCGGTTCGACCGATGACGGGCTGCGCTACGTTGGTGGAGAGATGTCGTAAGATTGTCCACCATTTTGTAATGTTCCACTGCTATCGCTCGGGTCGTGGGCCGCGTCGCTTCGCGTTCCGTTCAGCCGGCGAGGAATGCCGCTCGTTTCGAGGGTCGGGGGTATTATCCGCGGGTCTGTCGCCCCCCGCCCGCTGTAGGCATCGTGTTGGACATCGGGGAGTATTGATTTATCGTCGAGTCCAGGCGGGAGCAGCTCGAGGTACGATGTCGCGCTGTCTCTGTGTGCGCCGCAGATGTGTGCGTGCCTGTATCGAACGGTAACCCTCGAGGGGCTCTGCTGGCACTCGGCTCGCTTCTACTTATTCGGTCGAGGAGCAGCCGCTCTCTGCCGTCGCGCCATGTACCTACGCCTACTTAGCTGCACGTTTCTCGTTTCCTCACATCTCGGGCGCGTCATACCTACCTATCTACACGAGGCGCGGTTTCACCTCGCCTGCTCTGGTGAAACGAGCGCGTCTGAGCGTCTCTCGGCCTTCAAATAATGATTGCGTGTATGATTATTTTTCCAGATAAATGCAGATGACGGCCTGCCGTCGTGTGTATGCAGGAAATGCGTGGACAATGTGAACAACTGGCACATTTTTAAGAATGTATGTGAGAGGTCACAACTCAAACTTCAAACATTTGTAAAAAAAGATGGCAACCAACTAGAAGAGGTGGGTTTGCTTTCAGGTTCATTTTGATCTTGGAACTGTCATGTGATCATGTCAAGATAGCTTGGCTTTGTTATAAAATTTTCATGACTTTATCATGTTCTTCCAGGTGAAAGTTAAGAGTGAGCCCCTGTCTGATGAAGCATATGATGATGGAGTGGTTATTGATGGCTCCTATCCCAACCATGATCATGTAAGTGTGAAAAGCCATGGGGCTTATTTGTCATGAATATAGATGCCAATGTTACCTATCAGTGGAGTGATAGATCTGAAATAGGTAATCTGAATACTTTGGTATGGGTCCGCTAGATGCCCTGTTAAAAGTAGTATGGAAATTATAGAAATTCTATTTATTTTTAATTTTTGTAGGGCATGTAATGGATGACATACAGTTCCCCAGAAAAAATATAAACTAATAATTTCTTATTGGCCACATATTACACACTATTGACTAAAGGCGACCAAGCCAGGTGCCATCAACTCAATGAACTGCCTTGTTTGATCAAATGTTCATTCAAAGTAGGTAGAGCAGACAGACACTACAATATTCTCTTATCAAATTCCAGAATGCCACATCATCCAGCAAAGTGCAACCTGAGGGTCCTCCAATCTTGGCTTCGCTGGGGCTCACACCAAGAAGTGATAAGGTAAAGATTACGTGAGCGCTTATCAAGTGTCAAGTAAATGCTCTACTTTTGCATGAGTAGCAAGAAATACTTGGAATTGAATTATTGCAATTATTGCTGAGGACTGTTTATTAGTTTCTAGCTAGCTCCTTGTCGGACAGAACTTTTAAGCACCTGATTCCCTGTGATGACTCTTATAATATACACGGAAGACTAAACATATAATTTTTGCAGTCTATGATTATGAATGACTTAAAGAATTGTTCATAATAATGCAAATATGAAGAAAATTCCAGCAAGAGAATAGTTCAATTAGATTAATTTCATCCCCAGACTGTGGATCCACGGATGGATTGGCATCGTGTGCATGCAATTTTGGACATGGTACAGTCAGACGAGGTCATTGACGCCTTGCAATCGGTTGAAGAGAGTGATGTCCTCCAGCAATCAGACCATGACTCCGACACTGAAGCAGAGCTTATGTCTGACATAGATGATGATTTCATCAACTGCAAAGCCGGTTACAGGTCTAAAGATAATACTGTCATGTCCAAAGACCCAAAAGCATCCCGTTCCCAGACTAATGCAAGATTGAAGGAAGCAGTGCAACTCAGAAAACGCAAAGCCCTCGACATGAAGAGTTGCCCACAACCATACCACGCCTGGCGACTTTTATTCTCAGACGACATGATAGATCTAATTGTTGAAGCCACTAATGAGAATATTCTAAAACGAGGTCACTGCTACTCAAAGTCCACATCTATAGAAGAAGTCAAGGCTCTAATCGGAATCTTGTACCTGCACGGAACAATGCGGGCGACGCACCAGAAACGGAGTGACCTTTGGCACGACAAAAGTGGTATCATCGCCGTGCGGCACACGATGAAATACAACAGATTCAAGTTCCTCTTGCAGAATATACGCTTCGACAAGGATGGTGACGATGACGGCATGATGAAATTCGACACAATGCAGCGCATGCGAAAGATATTCGAGATTTTCGCGCTGAATTGTAGAACTGCTTATGACATTGAAACCGTCGCCGTAGTTGACGAGGTCATTGTCCCAGTTTACGGACCATGCCCATTCAAATACGACATTGATAAGAAACCACTCAAACGTGGTTTGAAATTAGTGATGCTTGTTGACCCGAACAATTTCTTCGTCAGCAACCTGGACATTATCACTGACCCATATTTCGGGCCGGAAGAAATTGTCAAGAAGCTAGTTCAACACTTGGCGGGCTCAGGCCGTACCATTGTTATGGACAGTTGGTTTACATCGTGCTCCCTGATCGAGACGTTAATGAATGAGTATCAGTTGTACACTGTCGCGGCGATGAACCCGAAGGATAAGATCATACCGCCTATGTTCCTCTCGAGACTGAGGAATTCTCGCACATTCATGACTGGTTTCTTGGACAACGAAACCACCTTGTCGTCTTACGTAACGACGGACTCAAAATCGATGAACGTTCTTACCAATCATCCGATATACTACAAAAAAGGTTATGTGAGTCATAAATCACCGGTGTCTGTCTATAAGAAGAATCAATCTGCTGTCGAAGTATTGGATGTTCTTATGAACTACTACACGACGATGCAATGTAGTAATGATTGGGCACTTTCTTTGTTGTTCACCTTGCTAAATATAGCATCGGTGAATGCTCAGGTGCTATGGAGCGTGCAGCATAGTAGTACTAGCGTGCTTCAACGACGCTTATTCATACGCGAACTAGCGTTTAGTCTCATGGAGAACGAAAACAAACCAGAAGACATTAACTTGGTTTTACTGGAACCGACTGAAGCGAAGAAGAGATTCTTAGAGAATAAGACCCAGAGCATCTTGACCCGGTCACTCGCCACCAGAACGAGATGCAACATTTGCGCTAAAGTATTCAAGAGGAGGAACAGAAAGACCAAAAAACACTGTATCAAATGTCGACAGGCCATCTGCATGGAGCATACGGCTCACGTCTGCATTATGTGTTGTGAGCTATAAAGGTAGCCTCCTATGAAATTGTAAAATCTAAATCAGATCATAAACTAAACCTGCATGTGTTTCCGTGCATAAAGTAACAGTCGACTACTTATTTGTTTACCACTTTTTCCTTTACTTGTACTCTTCTTACTTTACCTCTTCCTTATTACAACTTTCTTCATATGGGCCACGTGCAGGCGCTTTGACCCCCTTAAAGAAGATACAAGATACAACTTTCTTCATAATTCAAAATTTAAACATAAACATTTACATACAGGCACATTCATTGCTTCCTGCCCCACACTAGGATACCCCGTGTCATGGGAACCAGAAACAGCGACATCACAAACATGTAAACATCCAAGACCTGGACCAACCACCCAATTTCTTTATTGCACACAAACTGTTACATAACTGTGCTCCTAAACGGGCCAGGTTTTTCTGGCCGGCAACTATTGGTGTCCCTCTCTTACTCACGTGCACATGTTACAGAAAGACACCAATAGTTGCCGGCCACATATTGCAGTGAAAAAAAAAACACGTTAGTTGCATGGAAGCCCCCCTTAATATTGAATTTCTTTTGTTTGTTAGTATTTGTTGTTATAGCGGCAATAGAAATACATCATCTGTGAAAATTTCAACTGTCTAGCTACCACGGTTCATGAGATACAGCCTGGTGACAGACAGACAGTTAGACAGACGGACGGCGAAGTCTCAGTAATAGGGTCCCGTTTGGCACCCTTCGGGTACGGAACCCTAAAAACGAAGAAAACGTGTACAATTGCGAGCTTATCTCTAATAAGATATCTCTTCCAGCAAACCAAGTAAGAACCCTATGGGTAAAATTACATACTACTTGTGATGCGAAATGTAACACCTGCATCAAACATGTAATTTATTGCAATAAACAAATTGAATTGGATGAGACAGGTGGACTGCTGAGTAGGAGTTAGACCCACGAGTACAATATACTTATGCTGAAAAAAGACCCTTGTGAATGGTAGCATCAGCTACCACTTATACTCCCAAGTATTTAGTGTATTCAGTATTATTGTATTCAGTGGTGCTTCTATCAATCTTTACTGTGCAAATGTATTTGATATTTTATTCTTTACTTTATGTCCATTTCATACTTACCTTCTTAATTGTGTCGTACATGTCATAAATAATGTTATGTTTTCTTTCATTTTATGTTTTGTCAAACATAATGTTTGAACACTTTAAATAAACTGGCAGCTTGTAGAGTTTACCACCAAACAACACCATAACAACCTATGTATCGTCAAACAATAAATATCTTTTTAAACAAGAGATAATTCCTGACCTAGACAGGTTTGCTGGAAGAAATCTCTCTTTAGAGATAAGCTCGCCTTTTGCATTTTAATGTTATTTAAGATTTCCTTTTTAATTACCGCAGGGCGTGGAAAGCGAGAAGGACGAGGAGTCGTGCGAAGAAGAGCAGCAAAACTCATCGGCGCCGCGCTTCGGGAAGGCCGCGAGCATGCCCGAGGTGTCCATCACGGTGATGCGGCCCACCGGCGAGACGCTGCACGCGCGGCAGGGCATCGCGCAGCTCGCCTCCAAGAACTGCCTCGTGTGCGACCGCGCCTACCGCTACTCGCACAACGCGCGCCGGCACGAACTCACGGCGCACAGCTTCGACAGGTACACCAATAAAATCAACCCCGCCAAGAAACCCGCGCACATGCAGCCCAAGCTGCGACCCAACCCCTTCAATCCGAAGGCGAGGCTCATGCCGAACCCGATCAGCCGCAAGATGCAGTTGTTGCCTAACGTGAACCCCAATAAGATGATACCGCACAAGCTGATTCCGAGGCCGGGGCGCGCGAGGCCGCCGCCGCCCAAGCCGCACGCCAACAGCCTACCCTACCCGCTGCGCATCAAGGCACTCAAGGACCTGCAAATTAAGAAGAAGGAACCGCAAATACTCAAAACCTTGCTCACGTCGAAACCTGAGGTCTTGGTCTCTGAGCCGGAAATCATGAACTCGGGCCCGGAGAGCCCGGAGACTCTGATTTCGGAACCGGAAATCGCGTCCTTCCCGGTCGAGGCGATCCTGTCCGAGCCGGACGGGTACGATCAGTCGCAACGCGAGATGGAGACCGACGGAGAGGTGCAGAAAAATAACCAGCAAGCGTACGACACCGTCGACATGGAGTCCGACCACGAGATGGAAATCGCGAGACGATACGATGAAGCGCGGGACGAGGAGAAGGAGGAGGCCGAGGAGGAGAGGAGCGACAACGAACACAACGCAGAGGAGAACCAGTCGCACGACCAGGAACCGGGAGACGAGGACGAGGCCGAGGAGCACGATGCGGCAGACGCGGACGAGGCCGAGAACAAAGCTGAAGAGGAGGCTCTCAACGACGATGACAACGAAGAAGCCGGTGACGACGACCAGGACCAAAACCAGGATGACAACGAAGAGGACGAGAACGAGGAGATGCCGCCAATCAGCATCGCGCCCGTCGTCGAGATAAACGAGGGAGACCTGCACACCAACTCGTACCACAGCGAGATGAACGAGGACGAGACCAACCAGACCAATGAGGACGAGACCAACCAGACCAACGAGGACGACCTTGACGACGAGGATGCCACCGTAGACGAGCAGACCGTGGCGCAAGAGCTCGACCCCGACAAGACGTACATGACGGCGGCCCAGCGGGAGTTCATCCTGCAGTACCGCGACATCATCGAGCAAGTGAACACCAAGCGCTGCCTCTGCTGCGCCAAGGACTACCCACGCCGCAAGTCCGTCATCCAGCATCTGCAGAAGAACGGCCACAAAGTCCCCAAGCATACGTGCTACAACTGCGTCGTCACCTTCGGACACATCGGCGCGCTGCTGAGCCACATGCGCGCTGACTGCTGCACCAACCTGTGGAAGG